>SWBJ01000385.1:0-46180 GCA_024195555.1 Aureobasidium sp. EXF-12298
ATTGCGATGCCGGAGCCAAGGCTCTTCTTGGCGGATTGTGTATATAACCATGCCGTGCGCCAGTAGTCTAAAAAATCAAGTTCCTTTGGCAATCACAACTTTCCGCGAATCTGATACATTCTCTGACTCCGAAATTAACGAGGTCGCCGAAGAAGTGTAGAGTTGGGTGGTGAGAAGTTGGTACTTGTGGTGAAAACTGGCGAGCGAAATGAATGTCCGGAGTGGTCATAATTAACGGTTCGCCGAGCGCCATGAACCTGTTGTGTTGGCTGAACACTTGTAGACGCCGAAGGTATACTGGTTTGGATGGATTCATCCATCATTGTTATTAACCAGAAGACGGCATCTTGTTTGGTGCTTGGTTCTTCTGTTCCAGACCGCAAGGTTGCATATTCAGCGCTATAACCATGGAATCGGTCTCGCGGTCGGTACGACTTCACCGTGAACGTCAATGTTCAGATTCCGAATGATCCAAGTCCTGTATGTGAGGCTACAGCTCGAGCAAAAGGAAGCATGTGTATCGTGGATAGACACGGTAGACGCCCAAGGTGATTGGACCAATAGGACTCAGGTGTATACCAGAAGTATCAGGGTGCAGGGCCTTGATATGTGCATCTCTTGCGCTCAAGTCGAGGGTCGCAGATCTGTCTGTGTGACAAAGCTTCCTGAGGCGACTGCTCAGCTACCACGTAAGCGTTCTATGAGTATAGCATGACAATCATAAGTTACGTGTTCTGGACTCGAAAGGATTACTGGACGAAGAGAGTGGTTCCCAAAGAGCGTCGGAACAGCGGGCCGAGGTCAACGCATGAGCTGTCTGCGACGCGTTTCTCCGTCTCCGCAAGACTGGGGAGATGACATTCGCGTCGCTCCTTCCCTCTCTCCACATTGATATGCATCCCGAAATGAACAATACATCATTTTCCTTGCCGCCCACTCGTCGGACAAATCAAGCCTGTGATGCTTGTAAACTCAGAAAAGTCAAATGCAATGGTCAAGCAAAATGTCAGCAGTGCAGTCATCTCAATCTTCGCTGCGTCTATTCTGCGCCCAAGCCAAGGACAAAGACTCTGAAACGAGGAAAACTCATCGCTCAATACAAGGAAACCACCAACGGACGCGCAGAAACTTCAGATTCGAGTCCAGCTCAGCCATCACCCTCTGTGATTAACCATGATGCTGCCTTCTTTACTAGTTTCTTGGATGATTATGACGTCTCCGTCTATCCCGTTAATCCTATCATGACTGTCGACGACGTACTGGCCTCGATCAGAGAGATGGACCAAAGCGCAGAAGCAAAAACCTTTGTCTATGCTTACACAGCCATCACAATTGCCTTGACCAACAAGAGTCCGGATAATTCGACCGACTCTCAATCGCAAGTAAGATATTGGCTCGAGGAACTCATCAAGGCCAGAGCGGCTATTGCGTTTGATGAGAAGATGTCGGTTCGAAGGGTCATGATCAGCCAGTTTGCTCACATTTCTCTCATGTGCCTCGCCAACATGGACATGTCCTTTTACTACGTTCGCGAATCCATCACCATGATTCAAATGCTACGTATCGGCCACCCAGAAGTCATGGAAAAGCTCAACTCGAGTGAACGTGCTCGCAGACAAAGACTGTATTGGGAGGTTTTCATCCACGAAAGATATCTGGCCATATCCAACTATCGGCCTGTAGTTTTACCGCCTTTGCCCGATCTTCCGGAATTCGACCCATCAATACCTCCTGGTGTACATGAAGGCTTTCTGCAGATCATCCGTCTCTTCCGTCTCATCGACGAAGGCTTCCTTGCCAACTGGTTCGGCACCACAACGGTAACACGAGAATGGATCGACAGCAAACACAAAGAGATTGATGAGGAGCCAGTCGGAAACGAAGCTCACGTCGGTGTGACACCTCTAACAGATATGCAACAAGCGGACTTGATCGTGACCAAACACTGGATGAGAATGTTGGTATGGCAGATGGCCATGTCGAAATGCTTACTAAGCTCGAACTCATCAAAAGAGTCTCTGTCATTATCTTTCCCGGTACGGCTGTCAACACAATTACGAGCACTTATGACGAGATTCTCCCGTCAAGCAATCGAAATTCATGGTTCAGGCATCCAACAAAAATTATTCGAGCTGACCGATACGATCGCCAATGTCATCATCACTGTTCCTGCAGCTACAGTCCAGGAGACGGCTGGTCGAGTCGACGATTTTACCTTCCTCATTGGCTTTCTGTTTTCTCTGCCAAGCTTTGACCCGGTTCAAAGGGACATTTTGCAGAACAAGTTGGAGCAGTTACAATCGCTCTTTCCCTATTCTGCAAGCGAGGCCGCCACATCGCCTGCGGCCAGCGATGTCACGTATACGTCGAGTAGCAAAACACCACACAATGATCTTCCGTCACCGCCATCGCGCGTTGTATGGCATGAAATGGCGAAGAAGTTGTCGATGGCTCAACCGCGAGATGCTCCTCGGTCAGATTTGGCACGCCTCATTGAAGGTGTTTGATAGTTTTGTGTCCGAAGAAGGATGCAAACATTTGCAAACTCATTAAGGCGCAGAATCATGGGCTAAATGTCTCGATGAAGAGATTCAGAAGGACTATTTCGAGGGTAGGAGGCTGGCCAACCTCGATTGATCCGTGCAGATGATGATATGAGCGCGGAGGCGCGAGTGCTCTTCTGACATGATAGAGTCTTCATTCGGCACTAAAATCGTCGCTGTATCGAACAAATCACACCATGCTTCACGTTTATGTCGTCTACGCAGCTTGCTTCTGTCATCACTCGTTCACCAAACTTGTTGGTGGTGAAGCACGATTAGGCATCAACCCGAATCGACAATTCTCAGCTTCCATCTACACACTTCGACAACGACGCCTGCCGACACAACCAGTTATAAAGAGGCACTGCTTGTATGAAGAACCCTGTGGATTCATCAAGGCTCGTCCGCACAAATGACGGGAATCCTCTATGACCAATCATTAAAGGCTCTTAGCTAGGAGAGGACAACAATTGTGGAAGACTGATTGCCTAAAGAGAATAGGTGAATCAGACCTGAAAATCGATGGGCATATCGTTGCCCATATGTCTTGGTGTCAGGAAAGGGCTTGTCTGCTTTGTATAGACGAACAATAGTCAGTACATATATCGATGAACAGCAAAACATATTATGTTCCCCTCGTCTATGCGTTACGTAGTGATCCATGGCTGTGTACATACTGGTGGCGGTGAAACTCGTTACTGTCGACAGCTCAGAGATAGTTTGTTGATTCCAAAGGTGATGTTTGGTATGATTTATACGAAGCCAACATCTTGACTTCTATCTGTGTCTTGATGCAGAAGACACAATTGGCTTGAATGTTTTGTTGCTGGGGCTCGATACATTGCCCCTGAAAGTCGTCGGGACTACGAGTCGCTGGCAAGGCATTGATCGATGGACGGAGAAGAACGATGGAGCGATCAACCAAGGTTGTGAAAATATGCGAAACACGAAAAGCTACATCAGGCTGATGATGTGCAAATCAATAGACAACTTGAAGTTGACTGACTGAACGTTCGAAAGTCAAGGACATTTGGCTTGTCGAGAACGATGATGAGGAAGATGTGATGATTGAGGTATTCGATCGTGATGATGCTATGGAGGAGATGAAAGTGAAATCAGGTGTCGATTGTGGTTTTGGCTGCCTAAGCTAAGTGGTTGTCTTGCAATTCTACAGTTGTGTTCAAACTTCCGCTGAGAGACTCGCGGCGCAGTCTTGTTATGTTTTCTGCGAGATGACAGCGTAAATCATCAAGATGGATTTCTGGGCACTGCTCAGGGGAGGGTCTGGAAACATCTGACGCGCTGCGCGCAGTTGTGTTGTTGATAGAGCGATATCAGACACTTTGACATGTGTTTCAATCATTTCACGTAACAACTGCAGCGTATATAGACCATGTTGCCGACTCTCCTTTCACCAACCAAGTGGTGTCATCGGACGCGGTGGCCCACTTGGTTGGCGCCAGTCCAAAAAGTCATTGCGCATCAAAGGTCTTGGGTTCAACTCCCAACAAGGCCAGAAAGACAGAAAGAAATGATTAAGGGGCAGGCAGAGAAAAAAAAGACGATGGAAAAAAAAAAAAAAAAAAAAAAAAAAGCGCGCCGTCCCAAAAGAAAGACAGAAAAATAACCAAAGTAAACTGCCTTCGAAATGCAAGTTTCTTCCGCCGCCATGCGGTGTTTCTTTTGCTCCTCGTAAAGGACAACACTTTCTCTCTGCACCTACTTGCTGATTCATATTGATCGCTCTACTCGTTGCTCACATATGATGGTTCTCCCTACTTGAGCAGCGCGCTGGAAGCTGGAACATGATACAATTCAACTACACGATGAACGTCTGACACAGACAACATATCAAGTATAACACAAGACATTCTTGAAAGTGAGCAAGGACTTTGAGCAAAGTTGATAGGAGAAGGTTTCGTCGGAGTCGCAGTCCGGGATCCGGCATCGGCAACTTCATCGGGTAAACTTGTTGCGAGTGACGAAGTGCGCTTGGTGGGACAGCGTGAGTGGGCTCGGGACAGAAGCTGAGTACAGCGAGCTCTTTCGACCTCACACGAGCAGACAAGAGACCATGTCAGTACCGCTGTCTTCCAAGGAGCAGTCCCTGTTCAAGCAGGTTGTCCAGCTCTACGAGTCCAAGCAATACAAGAGGGGTGCGCATCCACTCTCAACCCCGACACAGACGCTGGCTAACACAACCCGCAGGCATCAAGACTGCCGACCAAGTCTTGAAGAAGGTCCCCAACCATGGCGACACGCAGGCCATGAAGGCCCTGATCCTCAACTCTCAGGGCAAGACCGAAGAGGCCTTTGATCTGGCCAAGCTCGCTCTCAAAAATGCCATGAAGTCGAACGTCTGCTGGCATGTCTATGGATTGTTGTACCGCTCCGTCAAGAACTACGATGAGGCCATCAAGGCTTACAAGTTTGCCTTGCGCCTCGACCCCGACTCGCGCCAGATCCAGCGCGACCTTTCCCTCCTCCAGGCCCAGACTCGCGACTGGAAGGGTCTCATCGACAGTCGCAGAACCATGCTGACTGCTTCTTCGGGCGTTCGTGCCAACTGGACTGCCATGGCTATTGCTCACCACATGGCTGGCGACTACCAAGCCGCCGAGAAGGTCTTGACCATGTACGAAGACACCCTTAAGGTTCCCCCACCACCAACCGATCTCGAGCACCACGAAGCCGTCCTGTACAAGAACACCATCATTGCCGAGTCGGGCGATTACGAACGTGCCCTCAACGGTCTCAAGGCCATTTACAAGTCCAACCCCGATAGAACCGCTGTTATGGAATTGAGGGCAGAGTACTTGTTGAAGTTGGATCGTAAAGAGGAGGCTGAAAAGGCATATCGCAACTTGCTCGAAAGAAACGCCGAGAGACGCGCCTACTATGATGGCTTGGAGAAGTGTCTCGGTCTGGACAGAAATGACTCGGCCGCACACAACCAACTGCTGGACCTGTACAAGTCGTTTGCCGAAAAGAGCGAGAGAATTGACGCGCCTAGACGTGTACCGCTCGACTTCCTCCAGGGCGACGCTTTCCGCGAGGCTGCTGACGCCTACCTGATAAGAGTCTTCCGCAAGGGTGTGCCCTCGACCTTTGCCAACGTCAAGGCCCTTTACAGTGATGAGTCCAAGAAACAAACCATTGAACAACTAGTCCTCGGCTACGCTTCCCAGAACAATGAGGAGAATGGCAAGAACTGGGATCTTGCCGTAAACTACTTCCTCGCACAACACTATGATTACCATCTCTGCCGCAACCTCGAAAAGGCCTCTGAATATATTGAAAAGACCATCTCTCTCAATACCAACCCTCAAGATTACACTTTCCACCTTACAAAAGCCAGAATCACAAAACACTCTGGCGATCTCGAAAAGGCTGCCAAACAGATGAACGAGGCTCGCGAGATGGACCGCGCAGATCGCTACATCAACACAAAATGCGCAAAATACCAATTACGAAACAACCAAAACGAAACTGCCATTGAAACTATGGGCCTCTTCACCCGCAAGGAAGCCAACGGCGGTCCTCTGGGTGACTTGCTCGATATGCAATGCATGTGGTATCTGTTTGAAGATGGCGAGGCCTACAAGCGTCAGAACAAGCTGGGACTGGCTCTCAAGCGCTTCAAGTCGATTCACGACATTTTTGACGTCTGGTACGAGGATCAGTTCGACTTCCACAGTTTCTCTTTGCGCAAGGGTATGATTCGCGCATACGTCGACATGATTCGCTGGGAGGATCACTTGCGCCAACATCCCTTCTACTCGAGAGCCGCATATTCGGCCATCGACATTTATGTCAAGCTCTTTGATGACCCCAACTATGGCTCCACAAACGGTGAGCTCAGCGATGCAGACAAGAAGAAGGCAGAAAAGAAGGCACGCAAGGAGAAGGAAAAGGCAGAGGCAGAAAAGAAGGCTGCCGCAGCCGCAAAAGCAACAGCTACCTCGGAAGAGGTGGTCAAGAAGGAGGACACAGACCCGCAAGGCGAGGAGCTGCTCAAGACCAAGGACCCACTTGCCGAAGCCATGAAGTACTTGTCACCTCTGCTCGAGCAAAGCCCCTTGAACATCAAGTCTCAACAAGCAGGTTTCGAAGTCTTTATTCGCAGAGAAAAGTACCTTCCTGCATTGAAGTGCTTGGTCGCTGCTTCCAAGATTGATGCCAATGATGCAACAGTGAAGGAGCAGACTGCCCGTCTGCGCAAAACACGTAAGTCGCTATGCTACCAACCCCACCTTCCTTTTCTATGAATGTTTGACTAACAGTTGCAACAGTGTCCGAGCTCAAGGAACCTCTACCAGAGAAGATCAAGGAGGTTGTTGATGCCGAGTTGGCCACACTACCATAGAGTGGTAACCGCTTGAGTCACCTCCCATCTCTCTACCCTTACTATGCAAATGAAATCACAAAAAGTACATTTTGTCCCATCTCAAAAAAAATCCTTGGAGTCTAGTGTCTATGAGTCTAAAGTCTATATGGTCTATAATCCCTTTATGAACAAACGCCGTCTAGAAAAACAATTGAACAGAACTAACAAAAAAAGACAACTCCTCGCAAAAATGTTGGCAGCAGGTCATGTTTCTCGTTTCGGCAGAAAAAAAATCAAAAACTTCCTCAAAACACAACTCCTTCTGGCTTGTAGAGTGGAAGGAAGAAAGACAGCGAGAGGAAAGATCAAGGTGTTATTCCAACCTTTTTGACCCTAATCTCTGTGCCTCGCTCTTTCCACTCCAGAGACTATTGTTTCAAGTCTCTTTCGTAAAAGCAAATTTAGGAACCTCCATTCTCCACTTCTCCCTTCTCCATGGCTGTTTCAAGGTTACGGGCTTGAGTGTGTTGACGGAACATTTGCAAAAAGTCGAGTTTGCCTTCATTGGCTTTGCCCTGCCATTTCTTGGGTGTATAGTTGACGGGACTCTCACCACCTTTGAAGATGCAGGTGTCGTAGAGGACGCCGCCAGCAATGCCGCCTGAAATTGTAGCACCCCAAGCTCCCCAGATCCACCAGTTGTGGTAGGCTGTAAAGATTTCGGTGCCGTAGCCCATGGCCATTGCCGCGAGGCGAGGACCAAAGTCTCGGACTGGGTTGAAGCAACCGCCTGTGTTGGAGCCGAGGGACATGATGAGGGCAATGGTGAGTAGACCGATGATGAAGGCGTGCATACCGGCACCGGGTGGTGAGTTTGAGTCATCACCCAGTGCCAGGATGGAGCAGACGAGGATTGCAGTGCCGGCGAATTCGGTGAAGAATGCTGTTGCGGGTTTTACATAATCTTTTGGTTGTGTATAGATCTGGATTCCAGTTGATGAGCCGATGAGTCCGCCATCACTGTAAAGAATGGCATCACGGTAGATGGCAATAGCGATGAGGCCGCCAGTGAAGGCGCCCAAGATTTGGAAAAGGACAAAGACTGGAAGTTTACGAGCAGGGAATCCTCTCTGTGTATTTGTCAGATGTCTTGCTGCTGATAGACTGGGGGTAACACAACTTACGTAGATCCAAAGGGGAATAGAAACGGCTGGGTTGAGATGGGCACCTGAGCTTCCGCCCGAAATGTAAATTCCCAACATGACAGCCAGTCCCCAGCCCCAATACATGTTTTGATAGATGCCTGGATGTTGTGCTTCTCCAGTGGCTACAGCAAGATTGCTGCTCACACCAATTGCGACGAATATGGTAGTCTACAAGCGAGGTTAGCATGGATATAGTGGCGATGAAAAGGACGAAAACTCACTCCCAACCATTCACCAAGAGCATCTTGGAATTTGGCACGGACAATTGCCCAAGAGTTGAAAGGTGCAGGCTCGTCGAGAACCTCCTCATCCTCTGGTGCAAGTGTCGTGTCATCACTGTCATTACCAGGAGAGTATACGGCTTCGTTTTCAAGGACTCCTGTGTTCTCGCCATCACCAGCTTGGGCACTAGCTTCGTGCATGCCCATGCCGCCCGACTGGTTACTCTGAGTGGATCCGTGATTTTGGTGACGTTGCTCGTCAGAAGGTTCAGGATTTTGCTTCTCTCCTCCGCGATGCTTTTTGCGTTCATCAGTGTCTTGAAGTTGAGGAGCAGCTTCTCCTTCTCCCTTTTCACCAGGTTTTACACCAGGCGCTGTTCCAGTTTCATTCTTCTTCTTTCCTTGCCAACCACGTACTGTACGGGGCAGATTGGAGCCTAAGCTGAATGTTGGCTCATTCTGCTTCTTTTCGTATTGTGGGTTAAGGTCGCGGTATCCTTCAGCAACGTAGGTGTCTCTGTTAGGTCCACCACGGTTGGTCGTTTGTGAACCGGCCAGTGAGTAGCCGCCTTGTTCTGCAGTTCCTCCTGTAGCGTTGGTGGCCATTCGACTCATTTGAGTGGCCATGCGACTCATTCTAGGTCTCAGTGTACTCATGGTGTGTTGATTTCGCATATCTGGTCGCTTCTGCTTGTTCGTCCTAGATCTCATTGTACTCGCAGTACGCTGATTCGGCATATTCGGCCGCTCCGTTTGCTGTTCGTTCCCAGATCCAGTCTGATGAAAAGAGACATTGCGATTCATTTTGATTAGAATGGTGAGATTTGATGTGAGTGTCGTTAACGTCAGGGACAGAGTCAGAAGGACTCGAAGATCCTTGGAGGAGGAAAAACAATTGAAGCAAGGATTCGAAGCAGACAAGGTTTTGGCAGTTGCGTGTCTTTAATATATTGGTGTTGTCAAGTCTTGGGAACGTATTTCTTCTATCAGACACTCGCCGCCGGACAACCCTCCAACAAAATGATTGGCAAAATCGCGAATTCAAGAGTGGGACCGAGAACTTTCTCAGACAAGGTGACGATTAAGCGGGTCTTTGTTGAGCCTCATCATATGCCCTTGCCTTTTTGGGTAACGCGACCTGTAGATCTTTTATAAGCAGGGACGACCCACGACGTCAGATCTTCGATTGCTTCAAGAAATTCCTATCTCAGTCACCAAAACATTGCTTGGCCACGTCAAAATGTCACAACGATATACAACCTGATGGCACGATGAGCGATGAAGCTGAACAAAACGGCAATTGCATTCGAGTACGGATCCCCAACATTTCATTACCTGACTCGTTTGTGAAGCTCTTTCGAGGTCTCAAGAGCATGGATTTGTGAGGAATTCAGTCAATCAAGGAGGCACTTCCGGGAGCTTCCCTTCTCAAACCTAGTGAACACTATGGTACTCCAAAGAGCCTCAACATGACACTCATCGATCCACCTCCACATCATCATGAATACCCCGTCCTATATGCGAGTGTCACACCAGGCAGGTAATCTTTCTCTTCCACCTTCCCTAGAAATTTGCCACAACGAGATAAGACACCCTGCATTTCTCAAGATCAGTATGCTATCACGCTAAGACGGCAAAAAGATGCCCACATGGTGCTAGCAGAAATTTTTCTCTTCCGCAACGACACACACCTTTTACAGTCTATTCGGCCGATACTCGCTTGATGACTTCCTGGGAGAAAGATGAGTATCATTACGAGAGCTAGTAGATTGATAGCTTGGATTAATTCACAATACATCAACACAAAGATAGGAAGAAAGAATACCATTCTACAACTCTAAAGGACAAAAAAATGTGGATATAGTGACCCAAAACAAAGACGCCGCCCAATCTATTGTGTCGCAAAAAAAAGAGAAAATCGAGATTGTAACGCCATTCACCCTACTTTTTGCAGTTCGTAGCTGGAGACATCTGGGTATTCATTACCAGCAATCACAACGCGTCACTTGCTTCTACTCATCGTCACTGTCAGGAGGGTGAGGAGTTCCCTGGAAAAGGCGGTTAGCAAATTGTGTTGAAAGATGGAAGCGATAAAACGAACCTTGGGACTGTTGAGCCACTCAATGTGACGCAGTCTTCTGCGAACCTCTCTCTCCTTGACCTCCTTCTTGGTCATCTTCTTCTTCTTTCTGGCTCTGAAAGCCATGTCACCACCACCGCCTTCGACATCACTCTGAGTTGGTGTGCCAACAGTGGAAGCCACGGCGGAGCTAACAACCGAGCTGGCAACAGATGAACCGGGCTTGGAAGAATCCTCGAAGCGGTCGAGCGAGATGGCGACAGTGCCCTTTTGAGTCAGACGACCGTCTGCAACGTGCCACTGCTCGGGGCAGAGAGCACCAACGAACTCTTCGTTGTGAGAAATCATGACGACACCACCCTTGTAGTCACGAATGGCGACGGCGAGACCACCGAGAGAGTCTCTGTCCAAGAAGTTGGTAGGCTCGTCGAGAACGAGCAAGTGAGGGTTGTTCCACATGGCACCAGCAAGGACGACCTTGACCTTTTGACCACCAGACAGACCGCTGATTTCGTTGTGGTTGGCAATTTCGGGGTCAAGACCGACATCTTCGAAGTGTTTGGAAATGACCTTGGGCTCGAGTGAACGGAAACCAAGACCTTCTCTGCTAGCCTCGTGATCATCAAACTCTTGGATGAGCTTCTGGAAGCCGAGATCCATGAGTGTCTCGCGAGAAATCATGGTGTTGAACTTGGGTAGCATACCAACCCACTTGATTTCGTACTGGAACGACTTCTTCCACTTTTGTCTACCAATGATGGACTCGATTCTGCGTTGACCCATACCAGGGCCAAGGTCGACAAATTTCTCCATTTGAGCCTTGTCCTCATCGGTCAATTGGCGAGTTCCCTTCATGAGGACCTCACGATCGTCACCGTTGGCATAACGCCATTGCAGGTATTGGTTGGGGGTCTTTTCCAAGTGCATTTCGACGTGCTCAAGAGCGTGCTGCTTGATGTAACCAATACGCAAGTTGGGGTGCTTCTCGACTTTACCAGTCTGGGGAATGGTCTCACCAGTGAGCAACTTGATGAGAGTAGATTTACCAGCACCGTTGGCACCGATAATGGCAACTCTGGAGGAGAGCGACAATTGACAGCTGACACCTTGAAGCGAGGGCTTGGAAGCTCCGGGGTAGGTGAAGTTGCAGTCGGTCATGCGGAGAATGCTTCTGGTGTTGGACTTGACACCAGTCAAGATACCGGGAGGAGGGAACTTGAATTGAACCTGAGAAGCGGAAAGGGTGTAGTATGCACCAGCTTCGGGCTTTTGCTTGACGAAAGCAGCAAGGTTACCCTTGTAGTTGACAAGCTTCTTTTGCTCGTAGTGGATGATATCGGTACAAACCTCATCGAGGAAACCAGAGTCGTGAGAAACGATGAGGGAGGTAATGTCGGTGTGGGTCTTGAGGTACTCTTGGAGCCACTTGACGTTGGCAACATCGAGATGGTTGGTAGGTTCATCGAGAAGGAAGACGTCGGCGCGCATCAACATGGCTCTAGCCAAGGCGAGCTTCATCTTCCAACCACCAGACAGGGAACCGACCTTTTCGGATTGACGTCCCTCGGGACCAGAAGAGAAACCGACCTCCTCGAGAACGGCCACAATTCTGTCCTGACCTTCGGCCTGGAGCTCGGGATCCTTCAAGCAGTAGTTGAGAATGGTAAGATCAGCATCTTCACCCTGGTTGTGCTCGACGAAGCAGGTGCGAACCTCGTCTTGAGGAGGGAAACCCTCGAGCTTGCCATTGGCAATGGCGCGCATCAAGGTGGACTTGCCAGCGCCGTTTCTACCACAGAGACCATAACGGTGACCCTTGAGCAGGCGAAGGTTGGTGTGCGAAAGCAAGAGCATACCACCATAACCAAGAGAGAAGGTGGCGTTGACAATTTCAACCTCGCCATCCTCGAGAGGTGGAGGAGCACCAAACTTGCGCTCATCTTCGGCAGTGTAGAACTTGAAGACGGCCTCGGCGACAGCATCGGCCTTGCCTTCTTCCATGAGAGGAGCCATGTAAGGAGCAATGTTGCCAGTAATGCGGTTAAGCTTGCGATCAGTGGCATCCTCTGCAACCATGGCTGCAAGGTAAGGCTTGGCCAAGGTCCAAATCTCGGCGTCACCAGGGATCTGGATTAGACCGCCGTTTGCTTGTGTCTCCTTTTCCAAAATCTTGCTGACATCCTCGGGGATGGTACGGTCAGACTCGGAGTGGTCACCGTTGGTCTGTTGGCCCATGGCCTTTTCAATGACATCGAGAGCTCTCTGAGCAATCTCACGAACCTCGGGAAGAGAGGCTCTGTCGCGGACGGCCTTGGTACCGGGCAAGAGCTTGGGAAGGAAGGATCTAGCCTCGACGGGGTCGTGAACGAGCTTGGTCAAGTTTTCAACAACGACGACTGTTTGACGGGTAACTTCTTGGGAAGTGCTGGGGCTGTTGAGAGAACGCTCGAGGAGGGGAGTAAGGACGGCGAGGACAGGAGAGGTGACGATGGCAACAAAGGTGGTTTGCGAGAGGGCGTGAATGGCCTTCTGCAGACTTTGAGTCGAGGGATCTTCCATCGACTTGATCAAGAGAGGAAGACGAGGCTGAACATCGTCGTTCTGCAACAGAGTGGTGAGGGAGTTCATGGACTTGATGGCAGCCTTCGAGACTTCGGCTTTGAGGTCGTGCATACCACCTTCGACGATGGGAATGAGATCTTCGAGCTTGCGACCCATGGCTTCACGGAGAACATCTTTGGCTTGTTCAGCCTCGAGGCTTTCCATGCCCATCTTTGCATCGTCGGACATGCGGCCAACCAGTTCGTATGCGACAACGGCGCTCTGCCACTTGGCAGTGCCCTTGCGGAGATATTTGATAAGAATGGGCAAAAGACCGTAGACCTTGGCCTCGGCACCGAGCTCCTTGTAGAGAGCATCGATGGCGTACTTGGCTCCGTCGCGAACACTGGGAGTCTTGTCGGCAATGGCATCGAGAGCCATGGGCAAGAGGTAGTCGTGTTGAAGAAGGAAGACGACCTCGCTCAGGCGCTGCTTGCTGGGGAATTTTTCAAAGATGGCACCCAGGGCAAACATGGCGCCTTCACGACGGCCGATGTTTTTCTTGTCCGCAGCAGCCTTCTTGACTTCTTGCAAAACATTGTAGTCGTTGAGGCCACGGAAACCGACCGAGTTTAGGAGGATATCGCAAAGAGAGTAGGCGGCGTCGAGCGACTCTTGCGATGTCTTGCTTTCGTAGATGGTCTTTGTGATGGTCGAAATGTCCTCGACAGCGGGCGGCGCCGATTTTGAGCTGATGGCGACGTTGTTCATGTTGGGCTCTTCGAAATGGGGCATATCCAAGAGGTAAGTGAACAAGGCGCGACTAATGGCGTAGGCGCAGGGGGTTGCGCTTTTTTGCAACGAAAAGAATCAAGCAACCAGAAAAAAATCTCGATGATAGGAAACCGAGACGAGAAAAACGGACAAGAGTGGAGAGTGGGAGAGGGAGAAGGTGTTTGCAATCAAGCACTCCTTCGAGATGGTTGAATGAAGAGAAGACTTGGTTGGGCTGATATGGGAATTTTTTCTAGTCTGCGGCCGCCTGCCCCTCGGTCAGCGACTTTGCCGGGCGGCGGGCCAACGCGGAGTTGATAAAGAACGCAGTCATTTCATCTTGTTGAGAACACCCTGTCTTTTTGACAAGAAAGTGCCTCATTCAAACTCTGCACAAAGGATCAGCATTGTGATACTTGGTAGAGTAAAGGCTTTGTAAACGCAATCAGCCATATGTAGATTATGAACTTCTGATATCGCATTCATCAAGTTCATGACAAGTTCGGGTTCCAGCATATTCTTGGCATACGCATTCACCTACGTTCAGTATTCATACCTCAATTCACGTGTTCGCATCCTTCTTGCCCATTGACTCGCATACTAGATCGTCATTTGATGAATCGACATCCCAATACACTCTTCAAAACTTGATTCTTACAAAATATCCATCTAGTATTTCTATATATTCGTTGCTTACATGCTCTCCTTGACGTAGAGGTCGACATACTTGTCAATCTCCATGGCGTACAACTTGTCGGGCGAGTTGCCAAGCTCAATCAACTCATTTACACGGGCCTCGTCAAAGTGAGGTCCCAAATGTCTCTTGTACTTGGCCATGATCTCTGGTTTGGCCTCCTCACGACGCAGTCTGTGACCAAGAGGTGCCTCGACAATCTCCTCTTCCAATGTTGTGCCGTCGTTCAAAGTGACGGTGAGAGCGTTGGAAATGGTTCTCTTCTCGGGGTCATGGTAGTCCGTGGTGTACTGAGGGTCCTCAACACACTTGATTCTCTTGCGGAGAGACTCGACAAGGGGGCTTGTTGCCGCTTCAGATCCATCCGTGTAGTCTGATGCCTCAAGACGGTTGAAGACGAACATGGTTGCAACCATGTACTGAACACAGTGGTCACGATCGGCAAAGTTGTCCATAGGCTTCAACTGCTTGTCAATGATGCGAATGCATGCCTCGTGTGTTCGGTTGGTAACATCCTTGATGTCTTCGGCGGTCTTGCCCATGGCCTTGAGCTTCTTGTTGAGACGGCTGGCTGCTTCGACGGCGGTCTGCGAGTGGAATTCGGTTATTGAGTTGAATCAGTATAAGCACTTTTCTGTCGTGATCACGGGCCGAGTTTTACTTACCAGGGTACGAAACCTTGAAAAGGACATTTTCCATGACATAGCTGCCATACTCTCTTTGGAAGTTGAACTTGGCACCGTGGAAGTTGACGTCGTAGAAGCCCCAAGTAGGAGCGGTAAGAACGGTGGCCATACCACCCTCACCCTTCATGACCTTTAGACAGAGGTTGACTGCCTTTTCGCAAGCATCACCGGCAGCCCAACTCTTTCTGCTCATGGTGTTGGGGCTGTGTCTGTAGGTACGCATGCTCTGACCATCGACCCATGCTTGAGAGATTGCATCACGAGTTTGAGCCTCGGTCAGACCAAGCATCTGACTGACTACAGCGGTCGATGCAACCTTGACCAAAACAACGTGATCAAGACCGACCTTGTTGAAGGAGTTTTCGAGAGCCATGCAACCCTGAATTTCGTGTGCCTTGACCATGGCCTCGAGGACGTCTCTGACGGTGAAAATCTTTCCATTGCCAAGGTTACCACCATTGCGGTTGGTTCTAGTGACCCAGTCTGCAACAGACAGGATTGCACCCAAGTTGTCACTGGGGTGACCCCACTCGGCAGCAAGCCAGCAGTCGTTGAAGTCGAGCCATCTGATCATAGCTCCAATGTTGAAAGCACCAAGTACGGGATCGAGCTGATAGGGGGTACCGGGAATCTTTGTGCCATTGGGAACAGTGGTTCCAGGCACGACGGGACCAAGGAGCTTGGTGCAGTGGGGGAACTCGAGAGCCTTGAGACCACAGCCCAAGGTGTCTAGGAAGACATATCTAGCGGTGTCGATCTGTAGATGAGGTCAATCAATGCTTTTGAGGCGTGTGAGAAGAAGAAGATGACATACAGCAAGCTCCGAGGTGACCTTGTAGTTGTGAATGTAAGATGCCATGTCGGTAATCTCACGATCGAACTCGGCAGCGGGAGCCGGGCTGGCAAAGGCGTCCGAGTTGGGCTTCATGGTGGTAGAGAAGGCGGCTGCTGAACGGATCGAGAAGGAAGTTGGAGCAATTGAAGCTCTGCTGACAATTCTGGCAGTGTTGCGAAGGAGAGAACGCTGGCCAACAATGTTTCTGGAGCAAGTGCGGAGAAAGGTGCGGCTCAGTGGGGAAGACATTGATGCCCAAAGTCCACCGAAAAATGCTTGTATAGGTATTGTGTCTCGATTGAGGAATAAAGGAGAGGAAAGAGAGAAAGAGGCTCAAGAAGACGATTGTAGTCCTTGGAGTTTTTTTGCTCCTGCAGATGATCCGATAGCTCCAGCTATGCCGTCGGTCGACCCCGCCTTGCAAGTGTTGCACGACCGTCCCGGCCGCTTACCGAGGTATCGTGGGGGCCAAAGGGAGGAAAAGCACCGTACCGAATCCGACGTCGATGATATAGCAAACGGCTTTGAATCATGCCTTGTCCTCGGGCCCGGCGGATGACAAAAACGACCAAGATTTGAGATCAAGATGCATCTGGACTTTCGGTTTGCTCTACTTCAAGCTGCTAGACAGGTGGCTTTTTTTTTCAAGTCATGCTGCCGGATAGGTGACCCTGTAATCTATTATCGACATTAGCAATTCCGTCTTGGACGAAATTTGGATCATGCCTAACCACAAAGGTATTGATTTTGTACATGCGCCAAAAAAGTGACACTTGGTAAAGACAAGAAACGAGTTGCGAACGAAAAGAAAGAGCCAGCAGGGTGGTTGTCGTGGTTATCGCCAAACGCAACCAAAAATATATTGACAATTTGGCACAACAAGAATGAGTTCTGGTTTCGATTTCCCTACCTTTTCGTTTCAGGAATGGTAATGTCATAAAAGATACTAAAGATTAACAATTACAAGTAGATGTTTTCAGATGCAAGTGAGATGCCTGTGTGTCAACTAGACATGATATGGAAGCAACGACTGTAAACCGCGTCTAAGGTTCAAGGCTCGGCCGAGACTTCTCTTTTCTCTTTGGCAACATCTCTGCTTCCAACCGAAATTGTGTCTTTCTGTAGTGTACGTACTCTATGACAATAGGCGAGGAGAGCGAGGGTCCCAGACCAAAACACACGAAAAGCTTACAACCAGGTCCCCAAGGCCCATCATCCTCGTAAAACCCTCTTACTCCCATTAGCGCTTCCAGGACGACATGGCTGTCAAAGCACACAATCTTTCTTGGAAAAAAGTGAGTCCCGGAGAAGGCTTACCCGATCACGAGTCTCAATGAACAACTCTCTCATATCGACTTCATGGTGTACTGTGATGGCTAAACATGTAGGAGACCTGAGATTGGGGATGCGGTAGACTGGCAGATAAGAGTAAGTCACCCCAGCAGGCGACTCCTGTAAAGGGGCTCACGTTGCGCCTACTACTTTTTATAGAGATAAACCCGAGCCATACAATAAGAGCAAGACAAAAAGACAGATGAATCTTTGAAAAGTTTTGGTTGACAGCAAGCAGCTGCGGGAGACGCGGGCCTAATAGCCTGGCTCGTTTTGGCATTTTGCCAGTGGTATACTACAAAAAAAGGTTCTAGGGATTAAAAAAGCTTGAAAGAGGCCTAGGCATTGCCCTGTAAAGAATCAAAAAGAAGAAGCGAGGCGCTGATACAATACTTGAGCGCTGCTAAGAGGAAGAATTGGAATAGAAAAACCCAAGACAAAGAATTCCCCTCAAGTCCCAAATCGTCGGTCATGGCTGTTCCGCTAAACACCTTGTTACGCCAGAAGGAATAGAAATTCCAGATAAACCCCGAAAGATAAGAAAAGAGCCAAAATAAAGCCCCAAGAGATGTCGTACAACGCTTAGAACAGAGGAGCCTTGACGTCCTGAACACCACGCTTAATGATGTCCTCAAGCTTCCAGCGAGGTGGTTGGTATGTGGGAGTCTTGCCCTTTGCGAGGTCCTCACGGTGTTCCATTTCTTCGACGTTCATCAAGCCATCTGGAATTGGTTCTCTGCCACCAGCAATACCGCTGCTGAACTTGAGTTGCAAAATGTCGCCAGTCTGGTCGCAAGCTGCGAGCAGACGGTCCAGATCATCCTTGGTGTGAGCGGCAGAAACACAGAATCTGGCGCGGGAAGAGATGAGTGGTGTGGCAGGGTATCCGACGACGACGACAGCAATCTTGCGCTTGAGCATCTCGTGAGAGAAGGCGGGAATCTTGGCGGGGTTGTACAGGAGCAGAGGAATGATGGGCGAATCGTCATGGCCGTAGATGATAAAGCCGAGACGCTTGAGTCCAAGGCGGAGGTATCTTGAGTTGAAAGCCAATCTCTCGAGACGCTCTTGACCTTGTCCAGGAGCAATTTCACCAATGATCAAACGAAGAGCCGACGAGATTTGAACCAGAACTGGAGGAGAGGGAGCCTCACCAAAGAGAGTTCCAGCGTTGGTCACACGAAGCTTGTCAATGAGAGCCTTGTCACCAGTAACATAGCCACCGTTTGCGCCAAACGACTTTGTGAAGGTGCCCATGAGAATGTCGACTTCAGCAGGATCAACACCAAAGTAGTCACAGATACCTCTACCTTGGGCACCAAGAGCACCAATGGAGTGAGCCTCATCAATGAACAAGTTAAACTTGTACTTTCTCTTGAGAGCGACAATCTCAGGGAGGTTGCACATGGTACCTTCCATAGAGTAGAGACCTTCAACAGCAACGAGAATCTTCTTCCAGGGACGATGAGTACGGGGTTGGCCCTGGGAGATTCTCTCGCGAAGAACACGCTCCAAGTCGTTCATGTTGTTGTGCTTAAACATATCAATGACAGCACCCGAAAGTCTGGCACCGAAGCGGATGGAGGAGTGGTTGAGCTCGTCGGAGATGATAAGACAACCCTTTCCGACGAGAGCAGGGAATGTAGTGGCATTGGTACCGAAACCCATGGAGAAGATCATTGCTGATTCCTTTCCAACAAACTTGGCGACCAGGTTCTCGACCTCGACGTGAAGCTCAGAAGTGCCAGCGTCGCCTCTGGGACTGGCAAAGCTGACACCGTACTTTTTGGTAGCGAGTTCTACAGCGTCTGCGCAATCTCCTTCAGACTGGGCGAAACCGAGGTAGTTGTAAGAACTCATGTTGAGGGTCTCGGTGGTAGTGCCCGTCATCTTGAAACTCAGGTTGAAGTCATCAGACTTGCGGTCGAGCAGAGTGATGAATCTACCGGGCACTCCAGTAATGGGGCGTCTGAAGCAGTCGTTGATGCGCAGCTGCAGTCTGCGGATGTAGAAGTTATCGAAATCGCTGTTGAGCGGTGCATATCCGTCTCGAGCCGACAGGTGCTTGTACTGCTCCTGCTTGAAGCGCTTGCCGAAGAAGTCGCGCACGTGGCCGAAGATGATGAGGACGAGGTAGCTGAAGTAGGTGGTCAGGAGGAAGTAGTAGGGCGGAGTGTCCTCAATGGGCTCAGGGAAGGCTTGTCCATCGTGACGACTCGAGTAACGGTGCTCCTGTGAGCCAATGGGACCAAAAGCGGCGTGTGCCTTTGCAATGCGGCGAGCCTCTTCAGGTGAAGGGGGCTGGAAAAGGGTCATTGGCCTCTCCTCAATCTTGCTCTTCTCGCCAGTAGCGGTTGTGAGGTTGATTGTAGGCAGTGACAAAGTGGCACGGTTGACTTGAGGCGAAGGAGGACGGCGAGTGGCCTGCTGAGGGTTCGGGTGCAGAGAGGAGGACTTGGGCGAGGAGAAGAAGTTGGCGATGCGGTTGTTGGACTTGGTGTTGGCAGGCGACTTGTAGTTCTGGAGAGAGGCCTTCTCGTTCAAGACATCGACCGAGGGGGAGGGAGAGTTCGCGACAAAGGGATTGATGGTGCGTATCGGCATGGCTTGAGGAAGCGTGCTTCTGCACAATTAGGGATTAGAATTATGAGCGGTAAGAAAAAAGGCAGAAGTGCGAGCGAGCAAGGCCAGGCACGACAAAACGACACGCAGGACGGACAATCGAGAGGTTGGGCAAAGGATGAAATCGGGGGCTTGTGATGGCTGATTAAAGGGGAACGGCCATGACGGAACGACCTCATTGCGCGCCAAGAAGGGCAGTCGGAACGTGGCGGAGAAGCCATCCTGAAGCCTTTTTTTGCAATTTGTTTTGCTGCCCGCCGACCAACAAATCGTGATGTGCCCTTAGCATCGCTTTGCCGTGCCCAATGTGCCTGCAACTGGTTGCCTCGTTGCCGAAATGCAGCGGTCATGCAGAATCAAACAAGAACTCTGCCTATCGCAACACTGACGTACCTGTTCCGGTTCAAAGCCACGATACTCGTCCGACTGACTGTCGAAACCAATCGCAGACGTTGTTGTCACAAAGCCAATCCGACGCCTCTTGCGCGTGTTGTACCTGGCGATCGAGCTGTCGGCAAGTGTTGTACAGGAAACGAATGTATCGACGGATAGTAGAGGAGGCCAAGGGTTCAAGATTGCGAGGTGCGCCGAGTAGCAATGATAAATACTGCTCGCCAAAGCGATGGTCAGGGCGTTAGCAACCAACAGCTCTTTGATTATTGCAAACGAAAACCCTCAGGGGTCAACATGTCAACCACCCGGCATCCGGGTCGCTTTTGCGCCGATCCTGGCGCCTCTCGCTCCGATCGCTCTCATTTGCCTCATTACTTTCTTAAACAATTGAGCAATTGTTCTCCGATACTGTCAAGGACAACACGAAATATTGCGACATTCTCCTTCAATTAGATACTCAGTAGTCCTTCATGATGGTTTCAGACGATACGCCAATCCACAAAGCCCGCGTGGTTCCAGCAACAGATGCTGTTGATGCGCTTTAAATTTGTACGAGTCTAGCCTGCGTTTCACGGCATCCGCCAAAGTGTCAACAAACCATGCAGGCACCCGCCGCAATCATACCGACGGCACACCCAGAAACGTTGGATACAATTTGACCAAATCCCTCCCACCCAAGTTTCGAACCGAAGAAAACTTTACTCTCGACACAGTCACACAACGTTCCAGAACAGAAGTTTCGCAAATTGCAAAATCCCAGTCATGTCAACCTGACCCCGGGGGAACGCAAAGCTGCCAGTGGGTGCCTGGCACCCAAACATGTTTCGTGAATGTTTATAATACTTCGTCGCTAGAGGTTCATTGGAGCAGGAAACTGAACACTAGAGGTACATACAGACGCGAAGGTAGAGGTAGACGCAGAGTATCGCCTAGGCAGGCAAAACACCTCCTTGACGGACTTATCTCCTTGAGCGAATGGTGTCTCTAGGCTGACCATCACAATGCACATGACTTTTTCAACTAAGGTCTTGTCCAATACGAACTGCAATAGGGCGTATCGTGTTGTACCAAGCATACATTAGTCTATGTCTAATCGCTCTCCCATGACAACATGGAGCCTCATTGTAGGCTATCAAGATGCACGATTGTATTGGCATCAGACTTGTACCTAGAGAGCGTGCTTAAGATCTGAAACACTGTAGTTCTTCTTGGAGGTGTTGTGTAGGCATCTCTACGAAATGATCCAAAGCAGATTGGCGGTGTTTGTGAAGACGGAGCAAGACAAGCATACAGAAGGAACGAAGACTTCGTTTTGCTATCTGTCTTGCTAAACTGAAGGCGACCACGCTCTTCTGCGCTTGCTCGCAGCTTCCCTACTGCTTCCTGTCTCTTCTCTTGGCTACAACAAACCGAAGCGCTCTAATCCTTGCACCTTCACTTCCATCAACTTCTCTTACGTCTTTCATCAAAACATCCAACTTCCTCTTCGCGACCTTACACGTCGTCAACCCTCCGCTCAAGACAACACACCAGATCCCAGTTGCACGCTTCCTGTAATGGGAGACACAACCGCTGCCATCGTCTGGTACGCTTTTTCTTATCACGTTGTGATTTAGTGCTACGCTGACATCCGCTGCAGGGGCATACCTGTTGACCCTGTGGACTTCCTCTGCAATCTCGACGCGTTTCGCAAAGTCCTTCCCACAATTAACACTCTTCGCCTGAGCAATCAATTTGGCAAAGGCAAAAATGCTGGAATCACCAAACTTCCTAAAGAGCTCATCGAATTCATCGAAGAAGAGCTTCTCACCTTGCACCGTCGACAAGAGAAAAGATTCTTTGGATGGTGCCAAAAATATCGTTGCTTCGAGGGATCATGTCGCGCAAGTGATCACATGGATGCAAACGACCTGGGAATGTACCCAGAAGTGGTCGAAAATGCTGAAATCCGTCTTCACAGAGCACACCCTGAATGGAGCACGGCAGATGGTTTCGACTTTCCCGCAAACTATCAGGATCTTCTCGATGAAGAAGTGGCCAGCCGTCTCGACGAGCTCGCAGATAAGGATACCTGGGAATACTGCTTGGAGACCAAGATGGAATGGGATGCAGAGGTCCGCAAGCACATGGGTGCCGATGGTAACAACGACGTATGTACATTGTCGAAGATTGCAGAATCTGCAACTGACAAATTCTCCAGATCTTGCGTAGACACTTTGGGCTCGAGGCTTTCATCATGCACGAAAACCTGGATGCTTCTACTATCGCATATCTGAAGGGCAATGTTGAACGCTACTCTCACAAAGTGACCTGCCCCGAAGAAGCAACGATTTGCTACCTGGTTCTGCCAACCCAGAGTGCGCAGTGGAAGGTGCGCCTTGATCCAATTTCCAGAGATTCTGGAGAATACTATGGCGAATCTGCAAGCTCCATGTTAGTGGACCGCAACTCTTTGGATCTAACGGAAGGACATCAAAAGCGCTTCGTTCAGGCAATGTTGCGACTAGCCTTGAAACCCTCTGTGCATCCATCCCAGCTATACAAAACGCTCTCAGCAACCTCTTCCATCGGAAACTCCTCATTGAGACAGTTTCCTCTGCCAGCTGCGAACGAAAAGGTGTCTATCCAGGAGAGGAAGAAGAGAGATGCCATCACCACGAAACGTATCAAATCCCTAGATGAGAGCCAGTGGCCAAAGCTGATGTTCCTCGTCAACACGGACTGCTACGCGTTTTGATCACGGAATCCCAGACACAAGGACGGCAGCACTGTCAGCAAATAAACAAAGGCTTCATTCTGTTCCGTAACCACGTTGGTAGGGTTTCATGACAAGAGCTATGGATCACATTGCTATCACTGCACTTCATTCGATCATCCATGCTTTAGCATAGCTGTGTAGCTTACCATGTAGCATCTCCACTCAACTCTGCTCAATGAAAAATCAACATATTTATCAGAATTTCTATCTTCAAGAGGAGTGCAAACATATCAACCCATGCGTACGGCATGAGGTTTATATATGTAATGGAACACAGAATCAGTCTACACAATCGTTTTCATGTCACACATGGACCTCAGGGAGGACTGCAGAAAATGGTCCCCTCGATGGATTTTTTCACACATCGCGAGATTGTCTTTCGTTCCTTAAACATACATGGAGACTGAAGAGAGTGAGTGATTGAATAAAGTTTGTATTTTACGAGCGTCATTATCGTGACAAAGGCGCAAGGAAAAAAGCGCAGGACTACAAAGACAACGATAAAGCATCTAAAGGTAAAGAGGAGCATAGAAGAGCATAGAAGAGAAGAATGCTCATCTAAGAGCAGTATCAAAGAACAAGCGCTGCCTTCCAGAAGAAAACAGGAACAAGAACAGACAAGAAAACATCATGTGTCCAGATGAGGTCTACCAGACCAATCGATCCAGACGTCGCTAATTGTAGAAGAAAAAGTGGTCGTAACAAGAAGCAAAAGGAGAAGGTTCATCAAAACGTCTCACCCACATCAGACCATGTGGCCTCAGTGCCATCGTCAGAAACACCAATCGCTCGGACTTTCGCGCCGAAGCCCATGCCGGTACCTTCGTATGCGCCGTCCTCAGGGGAGTCACGCTGGGTTGTGCGTACTTTGGCATAGTACGCCATTCGTGCATCGCTCTCCTCATCGTCAGAAGCATCGGTGTACGTCTCCCAATTTTCAGAGCCAGACACAGCTGAACTGGTAGTTTCAACGGACGAGGCGTTCGACGTTTGTCGGGTCATGGCTGGTGCTAGAGGTGCAGCGGGATACTCAAAGCGTGGCGAGGGTCGCGGTGCCGCTGCCACGTAATGGTGCGTGGCTTGGGATGTCGGACGTGAAGAAGCTGTAGATTGGAAGGTGCGAACGGAACGCAGTGAGCTGCGATCACTATAAGGGTCTTCGGGGCTCATGTGACGTATGATGCTGCCGCTACGCTCGAACGACATGTCGGCGTTGTTGACTGGACATGGGGTCTCGGGTGGTGAGAAGAAGTCGCGTGACAAGGGCATATGTCGCGGTGGTGGGGCCATACGGCTGCGAAGAGTGCCACTGTCCGACTCTGTTCTACAATGACCCAAGGGTCCAGGGGGAGGGCGACGTGCGGTGGAATTGCCAGCTTGAAGCATGTTGCTCAGGGGCTGGGGCTGGCGGCCTGGGATCTTGGAGGGACTGCGGAGACTAGCCGGACCGACCGAAGCTGCAAACGAGGAGTTAGACGATGAATTTGACAAGGGAGGACCCATGACAGACGAGGCCAAAGGATTGCGTGAGGCGGTAGGAGTCTTGGATCGAGGAGGACCACGCAATGTCTGGTTTTTGATGGCGGTAGTGGGAGCGGCAGCGGCTGCAGACTTGGGACGGACAGTAGAAGGCGGAATTGACGATGGCGTCTTTGATCGAGGAGGAATTGATGGAGTCTTGGAGCGCACCGAACCTTGGGTTGTTGGCTTTTGCGAAGTGGCCTCCAGCTCGTCTAGGTACCGCTCGCCGTGGACAAGGAAGGGACGCCCATACTCTTCCTCCCACTCTTCAAGGATCTGGCGTAGATCACTCTCGACCTTGGGCAGCTCTTTGGCGATACGCTTGCGCATCTTCTCTTCTCGCAAGAGACGGGTAGGGTCACGCTTCTCGCCCTTCTGACCACGAAGCATCAGACGAGAGGCATCTTGCGATGAAGCAGCCAGGTCGTCGCGATCCTTGACAAGCGAGCGGTACTTGTCGACCATGGCGAGAGTCGGTGCACGTTGCTCTCTGAGCGCTTCGAGTCGGGCAATCTCGGCCTCGTGAGCCTCTAGAAGAGCGTCCGAGTACACGTCTGCTTGGTCATTAGTTGCTTGAGCATATTGAGTTTCTGCTCAACTCACCTGAAAAGGCTGGGGTAAATTCGAGCATCTCTTCTTCCGAGAAATAAAGACCATCCCAAAGCTCCTGTAACTTGAACCTCGCATCTTCGACAAACAGGTGCAGGTTCTGGCGTTTCAGCTCGTTCAGACGAGCCAGCTCATCCTCGAACTCGTTTATGGCGCGCAGACCACAGCCTCTGTTACTGGCCAAGAAAGGTTTGCGCTCACTCTCTTCGACTCCCAATTTGTCCCATAATGTCTCAATGGCCTCTTTAAGCTCTTCAAGTCTGACCTCGCGATTGCGCTTCTCGCCGAACAGCTTTTCCTTTTTGCTTTTCAGTCGGTTCAAATCCTCGAGGTGTAGGCCCAATTGTTCGGGAGCGTTGCGAGCGTGCTTAACGATGGTGCTGTCGACCTGAGCTTGAGGAGTGCCGAGTTCGCCCCAGAGCATGATGATCTCTTCTGCCAGAGTTTGTACTGTGACTAGACGCTTGTTGTATTCTTCGTAGACACGGGTGAAAGCATCGTCCAGGGAGGTGACGTACGAGGGCGAGACATCGAAGGATGGAGGGATTTTGGAGTTGGGCGAAGTGGGAGGGAGCTTGACGGTGACAAAAGAAGGTTCGAGGTGGGAGGCATAGGACTCAAGTGCTTCGGCGAGTTCTAGAGACAAGGTTAGTAAACAAAGCCTGACAGGGAAGCTGGGGACTCTGACTTTTGATCTGCTCGTAGCGTTCGCGGTGGATGGCGGAAACGGTGTTGTGCTTTTCCTTGAGAGATGTGATGCAGTCGCGCAGTGGCAGGGTGATGGATAGATGTTCGTCCTGATAGTCGCTGTCGCGGTGGGACTTGTCGTCGATCAAGGCGGCCTCGATCTGGCGGATTGACTTGATCAGGCGGCGGGCCTCATCTGTCAAGTCATGCTTCTCTCTGGCAGCGCATGTCAGCACTGTGCGGATGATGATTGCGCATGCTCGATGGGGCAGCTCACTTGGCGACCAGCTTGAGCTGGTTGTTTAGTGTTTCGGACAGAGCAGCAAACAGCTCGGATTCTCGCTCGTCTCGTTCATGTGTGGGAAGGCCGATTTCGTCAAAGAAGCCATGCAGCTGGTCGATGATGGTTGTGACTTGGTGCGACAGATGACCAGTATCCATGTCGTCGGCGGAGGGAGGGGCTGCCGGCAGCCTGTTAAGGAAAGAGCGAATGACCAGACCAGAGAGAGCGACAGATTCCGGTGTTTGAGGGCATGCACCAGAGTCGCAACTTCTGCTTGTAGAATGTCACAGTGCTTGACGAACGACTCGGGTGCTGCGTGCCTCGTTCGCGCCAGTGTCGGCAGTCTGGAGTAGCGTGCCGAGAGATGCAACGATCAAGCTTCTGCAACTGCAATGCGCTGAGGAATGCTCCTAATACTTCCTGCTCTCTATCACTCTTCCGTTGCTCAAGACGTCAATCTAGACAACAATACAAGACAAGAGATGTAGCAGCCGTCAGTCCCAAACCACTTGCCCATCCGCTGTACTTAACAATCAGACTTCGTCTTTGTTGTTTGGTACGCTGCCGCCGCGTTGCCCGGCAACCGCCTTGCACAACCTCCACATCCAACTTCTTATCAAGTCCCTCGCCGAACCACAGCTGAATCCTACATGGCTGTCTGCCGCCCCTTGCTAATCCATGCCTGAAATCGAATCAATTCGCCATGACCTACTGAGTTGTCCAAATTTTGAGTGTTACACGTCCCGTCCCTCCACCGGAAGTCAAGGGCCAAGCGTCTGACTGTGGTCGTCTCCAAGTGGCCTCCCACGTCCAGTTCGCCTACCACCTCTGTGTACTAGGAGAGCACTCTCTCGTTAGAGCTGTAATAATATCGAGGCTTTTCTGGGTGAACCTTGGACCCAACATCCATCTGCTCGTCCTTCGTGGAGCCCGATGGCTAGGATCTGGAAAATGATGCCTCTTCATGTCGAGCTGTCCCCATCCGAAAAACAGTTGTGTGTCCACACAGTGTCTTGAGTTCCGAGCGAGCTCAGGGCGAAGCCCTCACGTCCTAGATGGTGGGAGTTACGCCCTTAAGAAGTGCTGGCCAAGCCCTTGGCTCGTGACCGCCTTTTCTGGTCGTCTACCTATACGAAAACTCCCTGAATCTCTAGCAACTTTGGAATCGAGCGGTGAGATCGCGCATGGTCTCTACAATCATACCCCCCCCCCCCCCCCCCCCCCCCCCCCATGTGCCGGAGTGTATAATGCGCGTAGCTTCAAAGATACACAATGACCACGAGAAACGCGACAGGATCCACTGAGGCGACACCCTATCGACTTCCTTGGATGCCGGACACGTTCGTGCCTTGTAGCCTATCATCGTCAGCACATGGCCAGGCGAGACATGTCAATGTCTAATACAGATGCTTGCTAGGGACGCCGTGACGAAAGTTCTCCTATGACCGAACAAAAAATTACTGTGCATCTGCATGGGTGAATCGAAAGGAAGAGCTTTTGGGAGGTAGGGAGGGAAGTCTCGAGGGACATGAGCACAAGAGCGGACGCAAAGGGCAGGTCAATGATCTTTCCTGCATTTTGCTCAACCCCAGTCCTCCCAACTCTGCTGCGTTTGTCATTGCACTGCCTTTCCAGCCATGCTCGTCTGGAATGACCAACTCTGGAGTTCTTGCATCTGCTTTCTTGCTATCTGTCGGCCGTACGGATCGATGAACATCTTTACTCTTCCTCTAGCTCTTGACATGATCCAGTGCGTTAAGTCTAGCACTCGCATTTGTCAGTTGCTCCACCTGGATCAGCAGCCTGTACCCATCGCATCAGTTGAGAAAGTATATCCTTCTTTCGATGTCACATCATGATCCAGGACGTGCATCAGGGTCTCTCATGCTGAAAGCTTGTTAGTTCCTTGCTCCAGAGGTGTACGCGTGTATGTCTGGGCGACCAGACATGTGAGGTTGTTATTGGCAGGATTGCTCTTCGTTATCCCAGAGGCAACCCACACGCCAAGAACTCCGCTTGTATGATCACCGCTGGTGGTTACGTGGAGGGACCCAACGGGCATCGTCGCTACATTTTCCCATCAACTCAAACACTGACTATACGTTACTGATGAGCAGGCCTCAATGCTACCTCGCGGATCATGCGGTGTCGCAGCAGTATGCACACGGTTCTTCCGTTGAGCACGTTAGTGGACCTATGGACGATCCCAGTCGGTCTGTATAGAGCACTGACTTGTGGACTTGTGAGGCCTGCATTGCACCACTTGATTTGGTCTAGAGAGTCTCCGCACCCCCTAGCCATGCCAAGTCGCCGCGTTGACAGACGCAGTAGAGTAATAGTCTTAGAGCGCTATCTGGTAATCAGGCCCGGACCGCATTTGGCAGACTAGCCCAAGCGCACTGGTAGAGGGGGTCCCGCAAGCACCAGACCCCCAGACTCTTCAAAGAAAATGGCATCAAAGTGTACAGTGCGTTTGGGAATGGGTGACTCGTCCGAAGACAGCTTGAGAAGCCAGGACCCGACTGTATCATCTCCAGTACGAGAAAGACGATATAATTTTGATGGTGATATACCAATGCTGTGCAATAAGAAAAGCTCAGCCCCATGGCAATCTTTGCGCATAGAAACATTCATACCATTCAAGGTGCAGATCGTTCGACTCTATCACGCTTGAAACAAGCGGTTACATGCCAAGATGTTGAGGTCGTTGGTAGGCCTCGGACGATCCCTCCGGTTCTTGTGTGTAGTGGGTGTATGGTAGGCTTTGAGATTCACTGGTGACTGCATGCATGGAAGTGTAGAGATTCCTGCACCTTGATGTGACTGACCGACGGATGTTTCGTCTTAGCAACGGTCACCTCAACCATCTACAGTTATCTAGGATCTTCCCAGGATCTACCCAGTGCAGCTCTAAGATGATCAGGCTCGTGGTCTGTGCAAGGAGTATCCACTTACCCTCACAACTCTTACCGTGTAGGTGCTACCTTGCTGCAACGGCGTAGAACGACGGTCGAGCTATCGAAATGCACATACATCTGTAAATTAGAGACGAGTCGACCAAGAACCGGGGTAATCATGACTCTTGGTGGATCTCGAGTTGTTTCGAAAAACACTGTGCAATGCTACCCTGTGCACATTGCACCTCAGAAGACAGACACTTGGTAATTGTTGACGTATGTACGTGTGTAATCGGATATTGTTTTGAATGCTGGGATGTGTATGGAGTCATGAACCATGCAATCTCATATCCTGGTTAACACACAAGCCTTGTAGATGTCAGTTCTCTGTCCTCTAGCTCCACTCTTGACGTCCGATCTGATTTCGGAGGCCCGGAGTTTCCCACCCTGGTCATTTCTCGTTCAACTTCTCCATACCGTTGTCTGTCGTCCCACACGTCACGTTGCGACCCCAGCTGCTTGGTCGACCGTCACAAAGCTAAAGGATGGGCAAACACGTTTAGCTGCAAAATATAACTTAGCGTTGACCTTTCAAGACAACAGAATCCAATAAAGGATGGAGAAATTGTCCTCTGGGATTCAATACATTGTATATGCTGCCCTATTGTTTTCCTGCATGAAGTGTATCTAAAGTTTGTCTCGCGGATTCGCATATTGACGGCCTTGGCTTGGCATCTCGCGTTGATTATGCAGTTGCGACGATCGCAAGATACCAAGGTCGACTTTTCCGCACGTACAATACGAGATTACGGATCTACAGTTTTCTGTTTGGTTGACTGATGGTAAGAGCATCGACTTCACGCCATTAGCCAACAAGCCCCTTTTGCCGATGTTTGTGTATGTACTATGACAGCATTTCCATCCAATGATGAGAAATGCTCCGAAAGAGACTTTGGGACCTCGGGACTCATGCGAGAACTCAAGAATTATCTGTAAACCACACAGGTGTAACTACAGCTACCGCTCTCCACCGGCGGCGCTACAGGCTGAGACAAAAGAACTCTCGTAACGGCTCTCTCGACCATGACGTTACATCATTGTGTCTGTGCATTGAGACAGGACTTCATCAACGGCAACCCCAAATCTTTAATCAATCGTATGGTCGACATCGGATCAGGTGCGAATACGTCGTATGTACCACGGCGATGGGAGTCGCCTAAGCTACTTCTGTTAGACTGAGCTATCGAATGTTGGATTAAACTCCCCTGTGTTTCTCAGCCTTTGCTGCAGCAATATGCAGGTGCTACTTGTAATCGCTAGTGCGCAAACCTTCGGCAACCACAAGATTCTGGCGAAAATTCTACGGCCGTTCCGAGTCAACCACGCGATTCTTGTCTACCGACTCAAGATCGATTAAACTCGACTAGACTCGACTCGAATCGACCTCGCACTGTTCTGAGTCCAAGATTACCGATGCCATCTGCTCTTCAGCTCAGCTCAGCCCATACACAGCGAGCTGAATTATGACAATTTGCCGTTCCCCATGTCTCGTGATAATTTTGGCAAACCTAGATGCCCCTTCGCCATCTGGCCGCCGCAAGCCCTCTCAGCTGCTTCCTTGTCGGGGAGCAATTGTTTAAGCACGGTACCTTGCAGGCTAGCTCGCGGGCCAGGCCGCACGGACTAAGGCTAGCCGCAGAGCTTGAACCGAAAAAGATCTTCGAACACGGTCACTAAATTGGCGTTGAACGTGAATAATCCGGCGCTTCCATGCAAGCTTGGTTGACCAGGTTTTCTCGGCTCTGCCCTCGGGACTTTGCAGGGATACACGGTCGTGTTTATCAAAATCACGCTGAACCTGGGAGCCTGCTTGTTCCAGCTCAATATGAAACCTCGTCGTGTAGCCCTAGAGCATGCTGTGTTACTGACTCCAGGCCATTGATATTCAGCTCTGCTAGCCTCACGTGCAAAGCCACAGGGATGTCAATAAGGTTAGTCTCAACTAATAGAGGCACGGACGTGCACTCCAGGTGCTCAAAACGGGCTCCGCCGAGGCCATCGACTATCCAAGCTCGGTAGGCGTCCGTATGTCTGCAATTGCCAATCCCAAATGCTCATCAACCTAGCTGCAGACTCTGCAGGACGCACTAAAGAGGAGGTGATTTGGTTGATGCCCAGTTGTCTGATCAATTGCCCTTTCCAGCTCCACGTTGACCATTCGATCTGCGCACCTGTTTAGCCTGCCTGGAACTGGGACCCACGCTCTTTACGCGTTCTAGCACATCGTTCTCCCTTATGCTTGTTTTCCACATGTTCTCCACTAAAGATAGCCGTGTCTCAAGCGCCTCTACGGCCTCAGCTGCAAGCTCCGATCATGTCAAGCGAGTCACGGCGTAAACTTTGGGTTCACTGACAAGGCACCGTTGAAAGGGTGGTGTACCGAGCCAACGGGCCTGGTGGTATCATCGGGGGATTCTTCTACTCATCCCTTTATACATATAGGCTCCTCGAACGCCTCTCGTGGCTGGCCATCGTATCCCTCCATTTCTTTAATTTTGTCTCTATACAAGGCCGTTTGCTTAGTCTCGTTCGTCCACACATATTATTATCAGCCATGGACAGGACTGCAATCGCCAACTACGTCTTCCAAGACGAACTATTAGCCACAAAGCATCATGTTGCTCTTTCAAATTGCCTCGATGCTGCCATAAACAACCCCTCCATCAACAAAACAACCCTTGTGGCCTCGATACCACTATCTGCCGACACTGCTCTTGCATCGTTACGACTACTCACATCGTTGCTCAACACATTACCCGGATCCTGGCCGACGTTTGATCTCTCATGTTGCTTCTCGAGGTTGTGGAAGCTTCTACCTGAAGATGTAAAAGCTGGCAGAGATACACAACATAACGCCCTTCTGGACGCCTTAACACAGCAGATGAAGAACACCTATTCAGATGTCTGCTCTTTACTCCCCGAATCGGATACACCTGCGATTTATGGTGCCTCGTCTTCAAACCCTATCAGCCACAGAAGGCTACATCAATTTGTGAGGGATTTCAGTTTGCCCACCAAGCAGACCACTGGAACTAGATCAGTCGTTGCCTTGGCTCTACCAAATGGTCCTGTGCTCGGGTTGGCTCTTCTGGCTACTGCAACATACTACACGGCGGCCCCTGTGACAGTAGCTTCAGGACCAGAACAGTTCCAAAGCGATGTCATGCAAGCAGGAGCTAGCATAGTCCTCGTCACTCGACCGGATGTTCAGAGACTAGGACTGGACAACTCTTGGGTTCGCGAGGCTGGCGTTGAAGTGATCATAGTCGAGCCTAAGGATGACGCAACTTTCGACATGACTTATAGCAATGGTTCTTCCGTGGTCGTCAGCACAAAATCTAAACCCAACGGATCCGACGATATCGCCCTCGTACTATTCACGTCAGGCACTTCTGGTAAGAAGAAGGTCGTTCCTTACACCGTCCACACTATCATCTCTGGCGTAGGATTCGTCATCGAATCCTGGGGTCTGACCAAGAGCGATATTTGCATCAACATGATGCCTCTTTTCCACGTTGGTGGTATTGTTAGAAACCTGTTCGCTCCTATCATGGCCGGTGGCTCCACAATCTGTTGCCCAGCTTTTGACGCCAACTTGTTCTGGGATGTCGTTGAGGATCTGCAACCGACCTGGTACTACGCCTCTCCTTCGATGCACTCCGTCATTCTCGAAGAGGGCCGCAACCGACCATCAGCACTGGAGAATAGCAAGATGAGGTTGATCTGTAACGCTGCTGGTGGTCTTCTGCCTTCGCTTGCATGCACACTACGAGACACATTCAAGTGCATCGTTCTTCCGAGTTATGGTATGACAGAGTGTATGCCCATCTCAAGTCCACCTCTCGACTACCAACTTGACCGATCTGGCACCTCTGGTGTCAGTGTCGGTCCAGATATGGCCATTCTTGATGGCAATGACCAAAAACTCCCAATCCACACTGTCGGTCGCATTGCTGTCAGAGGCGCACCTGTGTTTGGTGGATACCTAAAAGACAACGATGTGTTAGATACCTCATGCTTTACTGCCGATGGTTGGTTCGACACTGGTGACATGGGCTACCTGGATGCAGATGGCTACCTCTACGTCACTGGCAGAAGTAAGGAGGTCATCAACAGAGGTGGTGAACTGATCTCTCCCTTCGAGATTGAAGAAGCCGTCGTCACTGCTGCTAAGCGTGAAGGCAACCCTCTTTTCGGTCGTGTCTCTGCTGCTTTGGCATTCTCAATGCCTCACGATGTGTTGCAAGAAGTTCCCGGTGTGGTCCTAGTTACCCCTCTCGGTGCTCGTCGCGCCGACATCAAGACCGTCCAAGAGGCCTTGAAAGACTCTTTGAGTCAAGTCAAGTGGCCCGCCTTCGTTGTGTACATGGATGATCTTCCCAAGAACAACAACAAGGTGCTGCGTATCAAGCTCGCAGAGCGTCTTGGTCTGAGTGAGATCACTGACGAGACGCCTTTGGCGGATCGCCATTACGAAGCAGCTTGCCCTCCACCAAACACTCCTCTTAGCACACGCATCGGTGGTTCGATCTGCTCTTTCGACGCAGCATTTGTATCTCGCAAGCTCTCGACCGTGTTCGGCACCGAGATCGACATTGCTGTAAGAAAAGCATCTCATGATGGATACCCAGAAGCCTTCCTCGCTCCTCGCAAGAACTCTACTATTACTCCAGTCATGTCAAGCTACCCTAGTTTCGACTCGCTTCTACGCGCTGAGCTTGATGGCTACCTCATCCCAAGCAAAGTGCACTGCCTCGATGTTCCCCTGCCTAGAGATAGAGAGGGCTCCATTGACGACGCTCAGCTGGAGACTCTGATCGAAGCCGATTCTGATGAGATTGCTGGAGACATGACTCCAACCGAAGCCAAGATTGCTGAAGTCTTCGTTCGTATTCTTTCATGCGCTGCTTCCGAGCTTACCCCCGAATCAGACTTCTTTGCTTTGGGAGGTGACAGTCTTCGTGCTGGTCGCTTGTTGTCTGAACTTCGCAAGGAGTTCAAGGTCCGCCTGCCTATCGACTTGCTGTTCGTGCACAGCAAGATCAGCGATTTGGCCAAGAACATTGACGGAATGCGTGGTCCCACTGACGAGAAGCATGCCACTGCTGAAGCTGAGCAGGCTCCTGTCAACTACGGCTGCGAGAAGACGTACAGCTCTACCAACCCCATTGTCCTCTTGATCCAACTTTTCCCCATCGCTCTGCTGTACCCCATGAAGCGTGCCTTGACTTGGACTTGTTTCATGTACATGCTCAGTGCCACTCGCGACTGGATCACTGCGACTAGACTCATCGGACGTCTTTTCAACCTGATGCTCGCTCTTGGTGTCGCCAAGGCTGTCACCTTCATCGTGTGCCCACTTCTTGCCATTTGCCTCAAATGGATGATCATTGGTAAATACAAGGAGGGCATGTATCCTATGTGGGGCCCTTACCACACGCGCTGGTGGGTCACCGATAAGGTCGTCACTATTCTTGGAAAGGGATTCTTCGGTTCATCTGAATTTGGCACCACTCTGTACTACCGTCTGATGGGAGCAAAGATTGGCAAGGGCGTCAAGATTGCCAAGCGTGCCATCATTCGTGAGTATGATCTCGTCACTCTCGAGGACGGAGCAAATTTGGACCAGTGCATCTGCAGAGGTTTTGGTGCCGAGCAGAACACCAGCATGTATCTCGGTCATGTTCGTGTTGGCAAGGCAGCAAGTGTCGGTCTTGCGTCTATCGTCGCTCCCGGAACCTCGGTGCCTGACAACGCATGCATTGGACCTAACTCATCGAGCTGGGAAGCTGATGATGCTAGTGAAGAGTTCCGCGACTTGTCTGCCAGCAAAATTCCAGGAGCTCACCCTATTCTGTCTTTCCTGTTGATCACTCCCATCTCTTTGATTGTCACTCTTTGTAAGAGTGGTCCCTGGATCGGTGGTCTGGTTGGTCTTGTGTTGACGCAGCCCAAGCCTACTTCAGACAAGGTCATGTCGATCATCTTGTGGTTTGCCGTGCCCCATCGTATCGGTTGGCATTTCGCTGCAAAGATCTTCGGTGCTGGTGCAGGTCCGCTCGCGTGGTTCTTTGCTGTTTGGGTTCTCAAGAAGATTTTAGATTTGACCATCGGTAAACTTACCCCCGGACCAGCCCAATCCAGATCGCAGGCCCAACGTTTCCGTATGGCCGTGCTAAAGGCCGTTGCACCTCCCGCTGCCTTCCACAAGGTTACTGAACTGTTTGGTGGTCATTACGAGGCAACGTCAGTCCTTTATCGTGCCATGGGTGCTAAAGTCGGACAGCGGGTTTATTGGCCTGGAACAGGTCCCTCGTTCCAGGACTTTGACCTCCTAGACATCGGAAGCGACATTGTCTTTGGCTCTCGCTCCCATCTCGTCACATCCGACGGTACTGGCAGTGACTATGTCCGGGTCCAAGATGGCGCCATGATTTCTGACCGTGTTGTGCTCCTGCCTGGTGTCACTGTTGGTAAGAAGAGTGTTCTCGGTAGCGGTGCTTTGACTCGTAGGAACAAGTACTATGAGCAGGAGACAGTTTGGGTCGGCAGCAAGGCTGGTGAAGCTGTATGCCTCAGCGGCAGCAAGCGCTCTGCTACCTCGGATGCTGCCAACACCCAACACGGCATGCCCAGCCTGAACAGCACTACCAATTCTAGCAGCGTGACATTGAGCGAGAAAGAAAAGGCCGACAACGAGAAAGCAGTTCAGGAGGGTGTGCTGAGCAGCAGCTCGTCTATGACTATGGTCGAGAGAGAACAGGCAGCTGCATCCTCTTCGCCTTTCGGTCGCGCCTTCTACGAGGGTAAAGCCCCCTACCACGTTTTCGGCCCTTGGACCATCTTCCTCTACTCAACCTTCACTACCATCTTTGTTTCCTTCTACTGGAACGTTTCGTCCATCGGTGCCCTGCAACTTGTCGCCAAACTAATCAAGACATCCGACCCTGTTCACAACCCCGATACTCCCTACCGTCCAGTCCTCATCTTCGCCCTCTTTGCCGCCTTCATCGCTATTCTCCACACTGTTCAGGCTGTCCTCGCTCTTGCCATTGTTATCGCTGCCAAGTGGATCCTTCTTGGTAGACGCCAGGTCGGCAACTACGACTGGGACAAGAGCAGCTACTGCCAACGCTGGCAACTGTTCCTCACCGTTGAGAAGCTTCGTCGTCAGTGCTATGGTGGCGCTGGTGTCGTTGGTCTTCTCACTGGCACTCACTTCGCTGTCATGTACTTCCGTGCTCTCGGTGCCACCATCGGCAAGGACTGCTCTCTCTTCTCAGGCGGTCTGCCTTCGCTCATGTTCACCGAGCCTGATCTTCTCACTCTTGGTGACCGTGTTGCTGTCGACGATGCATCGCTGGTTTCGCACATCAACTCTCGTGGTGTCTTCAACCTTAACCCCTTGGTTGTCGGTGACCGCAGTGTGCTCAGAAGCGGATCAAGATTGTTGTCTGGTGCCAATATGGGCCAGGACACTATGCTGCTCGAACACACCCTTGTCATGGCCGGTGATGTCGTCGACGACGGCGTCACCTACCAAGGATGGCCTGCAGAGGGCTTCGAGGGTCATCGCGCACCTCTTCGCAACGGCCCAGTCACCATGGTGGCTGAGGCTTAGAAACGAACTTTCATGTTTTTCCTTTTCTTATTCTGTTTGATGTCTTCTTCGTCCTGTCGAGATCCGTCTGGCATATACCCTCTTCGCGCAGACTTTCTTTCATAGCATTTTCCTTACTGCATATCATTGTTCACCTTTCATCTGACCGTACAAAATCACGCAATGTTTTATATCTTAGCCTGTCATTATGGGTTGCGTTTGAGCGTCAGGTGTTTCTCATAGACTGGTTGTCATACATAGATACTTATCATGAACTGCTCTTCATATTTTATAATCCTGTCATCGTTCAGACAATCTTGTGAAACATGTTAATAATGGCTTCTGATATGATGCTGTCTCCTCACATGAAGCGACCTGCCCTAAACAAAACTGAATCAATGCACAGTTTGTATCAGCCCAGCGACGCATCCAGAGAGAGCAGGTCACATGGCGCTTCTCAGTGGGGTCGCTCTCCTATTCGAAAGTACAGTGCATCTTGATGGCTATATATGTAAATGAGTATCGCACGCGGAGAGATGTGAGGGAGAGATCATCACGAGGTGGGTGAAACACAAATTCAACGATGCTTGTCCACGTGGAGAGATTCTCTACGTATATGTCCATATCGATGCACGATCGTTACTAGTGTAGGGGATGCATCCGGATAGAGCAAGTCGAATTGCGTCTTCCGTAGAAAACGCTATACTACTTGAGAGTACTGTGCAATCTTATGGCTACCAAAGAAATGGTACCCCCACTCGGGAACATCCTTGTTGTATCTTAAGAGCATACACCTATACTCCCCTCACTTTTCGTCATCTGTATCTACATGCCCCAACTTCGCATCAATAAACGCCTGCATTGCGCCGCCATGCTTAGCAAGCATCCAAACCAAAACACCACCACAAATGCACAAGATAACGCCTATCGTGGCAGCAAGCCCGATACCAATGGAGTCGATTAGGGGTACAATGGCAGCGTTACCTGACGCGCCGAAAATGTACTGAATGAAATATTTAGATGCAATGACTGCCGTGCGCTGTTCGGGTATGGCTTCTATACGCAGATGGTTAGTTTAAAACCTCACACAAGGATGATTGCTCAAAGAGTATTCGACCTACCAGCACAATAAGTGTTGAGTGAACTAAACGCAGCCATAAGACCAACGCCAGTGAAAAAAGCAGCTACGATTGCCAGAGCCAAGCCACCGACATCATACTCTAAGCACCATCCATAGATCAACTGTGAAGCAGGTATGATGAGGAAGAAAGCAAATAGACCACTGTTGAGTCTGTCCTGGGGTACTCGTTTGCCGCCACGCTGAATGATCTTCTTAGCCATGGTCATGTCAGAAAATCGGCCTCCTGCGATGGCACCCAATAGAAAGCCTGCTCCAGGCGAGATGTAGAAGAGGCCAGAGACGAGGGGTGATGTAAGATGGAAGCGAGGGTTGATTAGATGGCGTGGTGCAGCCAACAAAGAGTATTGATTCCAAGCGAGTAAACCACAGGCAAGATCCTAAGCCACTTGTTAGTTATGAGCATTAAACGACCACCCATATGAGGCATACCGCGAAGAAGACATTAGGGTATATAAGCAACGTAAATATTTTAAGCATCTCGACTTGCGACTTGCCCCAGAGTTTGAAGCTAGGTCTGTCGGTAGTTTGATGTGGTTGAGCGATGGAAGGAACAAAGAAGAAGGACAACATTAAGCCCAGTCCTACCATGCCAGTCTGCACCCAGAAGACGATCCTCCAACTGGCAAAGGTGACGATGATACCGCCGACGAGAGGACCTAATGCTGGCCCTAGGACAGAGCCAACCATGAAGAAGCCTACCGCGGTGCCTCTTCTCCGTTGGTCGAAGATGTCGGCTACTATAGTTTGACCTATAGATAGTTTAGTTGTGGCGAGTTTAGATCAAGGTGTGGCGTTTACCTACCCGCGACCATATTGAATGTACCCTCGAACCCAGCAAGGACTCTCATAGCCGTGAACATGGCCATATTGATCGATAACGCCGTGCCAATTGAGCACAAGAACAGAATGGCAATGGCACCGTTATACGCTGACCGCCTTCCCAGAGTCCTAGCAATGGGCGCCCAGATGAGACTGGACGATCCCATAGCTAGCAACACCCCGGCATTGGTGACATTGATATGTTCAGAAGTAGTGCCGAACTCGGCCGCGATCTCTGGTGTTGCTGGGTATAGACATGTACTCGAGAATGTGGTGGCCAGACACATAAAACTGACGGTGAAGAGGATGACGAATTTGTGCCAGGTTGGTAAGTCCATTCCTTTCTTAAATGTCTCCTTGGCTATTGGCGGTGCTGCAGTTGAAGATCCCATGATGTATCAATTGTTGAGATGTCTGATCGAAGTTTCGGTCTCATGGATTTGTGGTGAACAGAAAACTTCGAAAGACTGTGCAGCAGGAAGAAGAGGATGTAAGATAGGAGATATAGATAGAGACTCAAGAGTCAGAAGCATTATCTACGTCAATACAAGACGACTCCGAGAGTCTTCTGCGGCAAAACGATTGGAATGCCGAACCATCGAGGAGAACGATTTTTGACCCAAGATCAGCGACTTCGCACTTCTTCGCCGAGGGGAGGTCCGGCTCGGCAATACCGTCTTAGGCGTGCAGCTATCTATTCAAACAGAATGTGGGTAAGTTGAACAGTACTGACTTATCTCCATGATCATTCGTCGTCTGTAAGATAAAGCTATGGTGGTCGTGGTCCACATTGTCGTTCAGTGAAGAAGGTGCTCGGCAGAGAGATGGTTTGACCGGAGAAGAAAGGTCAGGTCAAAAGCGCTCGGCGTTGGTGGTGGGTTTTTGCCGGCGTCGAGTTATGCAAATGCACAACCAAGGATTGTTTGCATTATGTTCAACGAAAGTTCCACCCGCCTCCCTGGTTCATCTCTCGCGCACTATTGAAGAACAATAGCGTATGACCTTACAAGTTGCAACCAAGTGGTGTGGTATTCTCCGAGTGGAGTACACGAGCACAAGTTCGCTTGACGGAGAGCAAGATAACAAAAGAAAAATATGAGGCAAGCCTCTAAGCTTGAATTATCGTACATAGAAGACCGCGACGTGCGGAGTAAAAAGAAGAAGAAATGAAAAGGGGTATCTAAAGACAAGCAAAGGTTCTGAGCGAGCGACTGTTTGCGTTTTGAGGAAAACTGCTGGGGCGTGGGTGTGAAGGTAGTAGGCAACAATATCCTGTGTTGCCTCTAGTCTCTCGATAAGCATGTCTGATTTCTAGTCCCCAGGACAAAGATTAAGCAGCTTGCCAAGCTTGGTGGTAAGTAGTAAGAACTATGAAGGTGTTAGCAACGACAAGTCTGAGCACTCGGAGGCGGTGGCTGGAACTTACGAGACAGGAGTTGGCGTTGCGACATGGCATCCTCGCTGGCACATTGTATAGAACCCTCGCCCTGCACAAGATCACAGATCACACTGTGTGGCATCTCTTGTCTATCCAAATCGGGGATGAAGGGAGGGCCGAGTTCCTTGAGATGAAACTTTGAGTTGAACGATTTTGAGATACTGCTGTGGCGAGCAGCCGCGGTAAAAATAAGGTGACCAGTACTGTCAATCTGAATCCAGCGTCGCTTCCAGAGCATTGCATCTGGGAACTGCACGTTGAAGTCTCCGATCGACACTGGAGGAGGAACATCAGCAATGGAATCTGGGCGAGGCTTGGATGCCGAAACAGCAGCGACTGCTGGGTTGCGAGCGACAGTCGGGGGTGCAAGGTCGGTTTTCGGCTCCTGAACTGGGTCGGGGATCGAAGCGACAGCGGCAGGGCTGGTTGGGCCTGATTGAGTGACAGAAGTAGGAGACATGGGCTCAGAAGGAGTAGTCGTAATTGTAGGCACTTGAGGAGCGCTCTTCTTCTTGTCCTTACCAAGATGAGAGATGCGCTTGAAGAATCTACTAGTGCGGCTGGTCTTATCGAGACTGTTGTCTAGCGGCGGCATTGTCGCGCTCTGCTTCAACGCGTTCTTCTTCGGACTCGAGGGGCCATTCAAACTCTTGAATGACTTGCGATCGAACGATTTGCGCCTGCCTGTGACGCTGGTATCGACCGAGCCGCGCGACGTAATGCCATCTCTACTGTGTGGCGACATGACACTATCGTTTTCTCCCTGAGCATATTTGGAGGTGGTGTCAATCGAAGTGAGAGGGTTGTCATTGTTAACCTGTGCAGAACGCTCATGGTTGAACAGAAGAGGTGAAGCCTGGAGTTCTGATGCTTTGGCCGGCTCTCCTGCGCGTGGGACACGGACGATGCGTGCAGTGACTGAAACCGAATCACGATTGCTCGATGGTGCGTTTCTGGTCTTTGAGCTCGACGGGTTGGATGGTGTAGCAGCGGGCCAGACGGACAATTTTCCAACGTGCCGTCTCTCAGCACCACCAATAGCTTGGGCCTCGGCCGATTGCTCGATGTACGAACTCTTGCGTTGTGCGATGGTGGAACTAGCAGACAACTTGCGAGATTCTGGGACCACTGGAGGACTTCCATCTCGAGTTGACTTTTCGGCGAGGGCGGCGATTCTTGCAGATATACCAGAAGACACATTCGATTTGCGCATCAGGGGAGCCGAATCCGTCGTTCTTACTGAAGAAATTGATGCTGTTCTAGTTGGAAGACCGGATTGAGGTTCAGATGAAGGCACCAGTAATTCAGGGGCAATTTGACGCTTTTCCAAAGTGTCATTAACAGAAGGTACGAGGGGTACAGATTCTGTAGAAATCGCCGTAGTAACCGAGTTAGATGATTTGGCGGATCGTGAGCTTGGGCGCCTTGGGGGAAAGAAAGGACTTGCAGGGGACTTTGACATTGCGACTGGGGTGGCCTGTTCAAAAGTAGCAGTCTGTAGTTCGTCCATGAAATCGTCGTCTGCAAGGAATTTGTGCTCAGAGGTGTGACGTTCGAGGCGTACTTGAATTTGCAAAGGCTCCAGCAAACCCCTGCGGCGCTTCTTCTGTGGATCTTCTGAGCTGGTCTCAGTTTCTGGCTCAAAGCTGTCACACTCCTGGAGATCCCCAGACGCAGAGTTGTAAGTTGGTTCCTGTGCCTCTGGCTGGGTCTGATCATCAGAGATCGTGGGAACAACCAGCTTTTCAAGCCCTTGCACTGCTACCGAATTGTCGGGCAGAGTGTGATTTCGAGTCTCAGTGACGGCGCCGCCAACAAGTGAGTCTGTAGATTCTTCTACCTTTGTGTCTGGTTCGTGCGCAGGGGTACGTTCCTGGTTGTGAATAAAAAGCTCAGTTTCGCCTGCCTTTGATGGATGTTCTGCCTCAACGACTTCTGGTGCCAAAGCTGTATTGTCCGAGGTCGTGCTGGCCAATGTTTCGTGCATGTTAGATCGTTCGATAGCATCTGTTGGGAGAGTATTTGCCTGGTCTTCTTTTGCGTCTGGAAGGACATCAGCTTGTCCCACGGGTGCCTCGGCTACTGGATCCAAGTCCTCTTGTAAAAGTGAAGGTGAAACCTCTTTGGCTATTGGTGTATGCGCAGTGTCGATACCAGAATCAGCTTTGTTCGAGCCCGGCTCGCGCTGTAATTCCTGTGCCTGAATTTGGCTCGAGTCAACCATCGTTGGACTGACGATTTGGGCAGCGGACATTCGTGGCATTGATTCTACTGATGGCGTATTTTTCATCTGCTTCTTTCTCAGCTCAAGTGCCTTCATGAGCCGCTGCTTCTCGGGGGTCAAGTATGTCTTGGATGCACGCGGAGCTGGCAAAGAGCGAGAGCTGCCTCTGGAATTGGGTCGTGGTGGCAGAAATTCCGGGATATCAGGAATCTGAGGAGAGAAATGAAGGGAGGGCAACCTTGGCGGCGCCGCACTAGCCGTAGCGGCGTTCTCAGAAAGACGATTACGGTTGGTGGGATATTGCGGCTGCGGATGCGACAAGGGCTGTCTTGCTTTAAACTGGACTCCAGTAGGAAGGCTCGATACGGAAGCAGACGCCGACGTGTGCTTTCCCTTCTCGACGACGTTGACCGGACGCGGGCCAAGCTTGATCTTTGGCTTGAAGAACGAATCAAGATATCTTTCCAAATCGTAATCGGCCGACTCATTGGCATGTGTCCGTGTGGGAGAAGTCAACGGAACGGCCGACTCGGTACGGCTGCTGCGTATCGAGGCTGCGTCGTCCTTGATCGAGACGCTGTCTTCGGTCGCCGAATGTCCATCCAACTGTGTGACTGACTTGTGTCCTAGCTCTTCCCGGACCAGGAACTGTGACAGCGATGACTTGTGCTTCACGACAGGCGAGTGGTCGCCGGCGGACTGGGCACTCGTGAAAGAAGGGGCGCGGTAAGAACGCTGGGACAGGGGTCGCTTTTCAAGCGTGGGCTTCCGGCTCGACGCCGACGATATGGACGGAGTGTGGGCCAGCGGCTTGGGAGTGCCGTCGACATCCTCGTTGTCTTCGGTGATCTCATTCAGGGAGAATTGATTGCTGGACAGTGCGGGCGAGGCGGTGTGTAGAGGAAAGGCCGCTGCCAGAGCCGTGTCGTTCAGCCCGTCAGCCGTCTCAATTTCGAGCATCGTCTCGTACGGCGCCCATCTGTCCTGGACCTCCCGGAGGTGTACCGCTGTCCGCGCTGCATCGCTCCCGGTCAGTGTCTGATTTGCGCCGTCTTCCATGGACAATTCGTACCTTGCAGTAACCGCGATGTTCCCTCAGGCACATATTTGACGAGCACTTTTCGGCGCCGATACACTACCAGCCCATATAGAGGTGACAATTCTTCATACTGCAGGATGGCGTTTCTTGCTTCGCTCAAGCCTGCGTTCCCATAGCCAAGCAGAGCGACCTCGTCGCGGGAGATGTATTTCACCAGAAGCCACCCACCAGCCTCACTCAGGGTGGCCTGGTAGGCTTGCTGCACTTCTGGCACATCCAGTCCGTTTAAAGACATGGTGTTGCCAGTAGTCGCCGGACCGTCTTCTGGTTTTACGAGACCTTGTACCCCTGCTGCAGGGAAGATTCAGGGGTGGTGATTCCAAAGCGCGTGTGATCGTGTCTCGCGCAAATTTCGAGTTGAGTGAGCCCCTTTCTGGTGACCAGCATTATTGAGCTCTGGTGCTGGTTTGTCACTCGCAAACTCGAAACATAGGACTGACTCTATTATACATACATCTAACCTCAGCCCATTCGCCTCAACCAAACTTCGCCATCAGCACGAATCGGACGGATCGTCGTATGCTCCCATCCAGGCATTTCCGTAGCCTCTCGGTAGATTGCACCATTGATTGGCTGACCCTGACTTTGTGTGGCAGCGCCCAGGCCAATCTTGTCACTCACAGACAATCACCGCTCATGCACCATTGCAGCTGAACCACGGAAAAGTCCTCAGGGACAAACCTACTCCATAGTGTTCGTTGCTGTATGCATGCAACATGCTGTACATCTCGCTTTGTATCACTGGTACATACCGAAATTCTACGTTGAAAAGTCTCCGAGGGAGCTTTGATCAGCAGAACGGTTGCCGCTTTTGTATCCCCACCCCTCTCCAAGTGGATATCGCTTCAAGCCTCTGAACTTATAACTCTTCGGCCTGCCGCCAGCCGGACATCTTATCACGTTCCTGTAATTTCTGCCGAGCCGCTTACTTTATCGTCACGTCGCAGAAACTGAGATCTGTGAGCTGCTTCTACCTTTCTTAGGAGCATGCATCGCGCGTGGCTTCAGACTGGACTGTGTCCGAGCTCTAGCTAGCTGATGGGGAAGTTAAGTGGGCTTCCAAATACTGGTCTCAGGGCAGGTCAGTCCACTCGAACTCCTTCAGAACGAGAGGGCAACGATGCTGTGGTCACGAAAGAGCCCGATCTTGTCTCATAATGCATCTTCCCCACGATAGGATAGGAGTGGCATGTGAACTATGAGAATGTGCGATCGCCTTCAAGCCACCAATGCACTCAAAGAGAGCCTGACGATATTTTGACTCTTGATGGGCTCTCAGTAGACCAGAACCCAGTATTTGCAAAGCCTGTGTATTTTTGGAACCATTGGAGTGGTGGTCTCTCGCAGGCTGACAGCAGAGAGTACAAGGCGCGAAATTGACCCATCCATTGAACAAGAAAGAGCCTCTCCAACCACCTTACGGAAACAAAGAGTTTGGTACTATGAAAATGCACGAAGTACTTGTCTGTACAAGTTTTTCCCACGAGAAGCCGTCCGACGGAGCGATATATCGTAGCTAGACTGTTTGTAGTGGAGCCATAGTGCATTTTATACAGCAAACCTAATTCGTATCGTGGGTGGCAGAGAACTGGTGGTGCAATTGCTGGGGTAAGTGTGGGTCTCTATCTCCAATACTGTTGACACAACACTGTGCATCGTAAAAGTTCCGTCCTTGTACATACCAAACTTCATCATGTCCAATCTTCCCTCCATTTCCTCCTTGCCATCGCTGTCCGCTGAAGAGAGGGCAAGTGTCCTTGACCTGCTCTTCGAGCCTAGCGTCCCTCTGCACACACTGTCCGTAGAGCTGTTGCGTAACCAGACATTCGCATCGTACAACGATCTCATTGCGGCTGTTGGTGTACAGCTGACGGAGCTATCTGAATCATCTTCCGCCAGTGATACAAAGTGGTTGGAGAGCATCTTAGGATCACATCCCAGACTCGGTGCAAAGAAAGTCGAGAGTGCACAGAGTCAGGCGGAGCAAGCACAACTCAACACTGGCGGTGAAGAAGAAACCCGCAAACTACGCGAATTGAACGAAGAATACGAAAAGACATACCCTGGACTGAGATATGTTGTCTTTGTCAATGGTCGCAGCAGGCCAGTCATCATGGAAGATATGAAACGCAGAATCGCTGCTGGAGATATTGCCGCGGAGCGAGCAGCCGCAATCAAGGCATGAGTACATGAACGCGAGATGTGGTGAGCGTATGCTGACTGGAGTGCAGGCCATGTGTGAGATTGCTGCTGATCGCGCGGGCAAATTGCAGAAGGGAGCGTGATTGATCACCACATCGTTCTTCGGCCTTGATATACCGCCGAGAGTAGCACATATGCCCACCATTAGTGCTGAGGTCCACGACCATCGACCTCCTCTCACGGCGGTGCAGAGAGGACGATCTCCTGTGCACAATCGACTCGAAACTCGGGTTGGTTGCAAAGAGAGGCCGCAAGATCACGATTCCTGTGAGTGCGAAAAGTCGTACTTCCGCTTGAGAACTGTCATAGATAATCTCACTCTCGTAGGAGCATGTAGTGATACCATAAGCTATGGAAATGCCAAATGCGTTTGAAGAAGGAGTGTGGTCATACCTCCCCGTGTGCTAAAGTATGTAGCGCGTGTAGCTGTAAAAATGCACAATACTGATATGAAAAAGAAATTTGTCCACTGAGAAGCAACGACTTGTCGGCTCTCTATGGCCACACCTCTATCTCTGAATACTTTGTGCATTTTTATAGTGTACACTTTGCTCTCTGCGTAGTCGGAGGTCGATGGATACAATGGGAA
>SWBJ01000386.1:0-46124 GCA_024195555.1 Aureobasidium sp. EXF-12298
GAGGAGGAGGAGGAGGAGGAGGAGGAGGAGGAGGAGGAGGAGGAGGAGGAGGAGGAGGAGGAGGAGGAGGAGGAGGAGGAGGCAAACGACCAACCATCCCTGTCTATACACACGAAAATCAGTCAGTATGTACACTGTAAAAGAGAGCAGAGATCTTCGACACTTACCCGATACCCGGCCTTTTTAGGGGCGCTCGGGCTGGACGTAGGGAGGTGGGGTGCTCACAAAGGCACGCAGGGGAATGTTGGGGTTCCCGGTCTTCTTGTGCGTAAAGCACCGGGGGCCGCTCTGGTGATGTGTGTCAGTTGTTTGTAAAAGATCAGCGCGAGAGAACGAGAACTTACGATCTTGAAGGGGCTGGCCAGGCCCTCGTTGCTGCTGTTGTTGCTGTTGCTGCCGAAGCAGGAGAAGAGAGTGCGGAAACCAGAGCAAAAAGACATTTTGATGGTTGTCGAAAAAAGAGAAAGAAAAAGGAAGGAAGCGAGAGAAGACAACAGGAAAGCGCATATACCAGGCAGCTGCGCGCAGCCGCGATTAGTCGTCGAGGGGCTAGTCTACGTTCGGGCGCGATCAACGAGATCTCAGTGAAGCTACAGCTCTGATTCTATACCAGTAAAAAGGCACAGACTAATCACGAAGTACTGATTGTTCCATTGAGAGCCTGTCTATTGGCTCTTGATTGCCTTGTCTGATCTGGACATGGAGATGACTCGACTTAAACGGTAGAACATGTCAAGACCCATAAAGATAGCCAGTGCCAGGTAGGGTACATAGAGCTTTCCAAGTTCGATCTTCTCGTTGTGTGAGTAGCCACTCCAGCTGAGGTAGTCGGCAATGCAAGTCAATGTGGTGAGTCCAGCCTCAAGAGCAAAGACAAGAAGATGTAGTGGTACTTTAGGATCGTCGCGCAGAAGAGCCGGTACAGCCCAGAAACTCAGCGGAACGTGATAGAGAGCTTCAAGCCAGATGTAGGTGTCGAACCAGGCACTGATGAAGAATCAGTTGTCTGTGTTCGGACAAAGCAGTAGGGCACACTTACGGTGGAGAAGAGAAGAATTGATCTCTGTAAGTGGTGATGTACCATGTCCTTAGATCGGTCATGAATGAAGGCTTCAGGGCTGCTGGATACAGCGGTGTGAGGTCAACGCCTGGCATCTAGGTTAGTTTTGCACAGCACAGATACAAGCTGCTGGTCAAAGTTTGCTATGCCATCAACAAAAGAGTTTATCTTACAAAACATGATTGGGATATGCGTGAGGAAGAAGATCAAGTAGATCAGATCAAGCTTGCGGTTCCAGATTGAGATAGCCATTGTGCTTGAACTGTTGAACTCCGTCACTTGAGGTGGATGGATATCAGACAAGGCCAGAGGTCGGTCGAAGAAAGGAAGCAGGCCGAATTACGAGATACGAGGGATTCTCATGTGCAAGAGTCTTGGGAAGAACTGCGCACTGACCAGCCGTTCATGCAAGACTCTTCCAACCTCAGCTCTTCTTCAGCAGATTTCGTCTGATCAAGAATGATGATTTTGATTAAGGAGAATCAAGAAAGGGCCTTGGGTATGCTTCGACATCTCGGCCCGCAGGTATGTAGTGGCTGATGTGACTCATCTACTCAGTTAATCGATTTGGATTGAGAACGTCAAAGCAGCAGCTGCACAGCAAGTCTGGATTGGCGTAGGCATCCATTCACGACCTTTCTAGAGCTGGGCGATCTGGAGGGACCATGGATGGAGGATCACTCCAGATGCGAGTGTCTGGTGTCGCTGTAGAGCCACACTGATCACACTCAACGTCTCTTCCTACGACTGGATCTCAGCCATCTCTCTCTTGGGACAATGTGCAGACTAGAACGTCTGTCAAAGGATTGGTACAGCATCTTGAGGCACGTTTGTGGAAGAATTTGAGTCCTAGCTCTTTCTATTTCTACCCTCGAAGATGTCTCTGGAATCTATTGGTCATCGACTTGCTTGTGGGATCTCCTTGACAAACAACATCTACGGCAAAGGCTCGCATATGCAAGGTGTCAATGATATCGCCAACTGCTGTCGTATTTCAGCACAACCGGGTTGTGTGGGATGTCAGGAGCGCTTTGCTACGGAGAAAACGAGAGTGCTATGGGACGTCAAGTCGTAAGGGGTTGCGACAAACAGGGAAATATTCCTGTCATTGTATTCAGTACACGCAAAGTCATGCATACTGGTGGCCGTCAAGCAGTATACCTTGTTTGCGCTATGGTAGCGCCGCTGCTCGCGCAACGAGCACATGCCAATCATGCTGCGTGGAATCATCTTCTCTAAACCTGGACTGGCTGGATCACCGAACTACGACTCGTTTTCAGGTGGTTGTGGGCCATCTTTGAGAGAGGAATGAGCGATGCTGTTGTCATCTGATATCTCGCCACCGGGATCTTGCCAGGCTTTGGAAAGCGCAATCGGTGCCGAGTGGCGGCGCCCGAAGAGACCAACGCAACACGCCTGAGGAGGACACTGACGACTACTCTATGGAGTAACGTTTCCTAATGATTCAGGAATCAGATGTTCTTATGTTTATCTTCACAAAGTAAGTGTCTGGTTGCCATAGAACTTTCTGGTACTGTCGTGTCCTTAAGCTATATGTTAGAGGTAAGTTAGGGATATCTGAGAGTCTGGTTTGGCTTGGTGGTGTAGTGGATATCACGCCCTTGTTTGTAAATCCCCGCCGGTTCGCCGGAAGGAGGGTAGCTTGGGAGAGGTCGGGTTCGATTCCTGCCCTTGCCACGACGACTCACTTATTTCCTCCTTGGGGCCCCTACCCCTTGCAGTACACTTTTTTTTGTAGTTTCTTCAACTATATCATAATCTCCTTGCTTGTTTATGCCATCGCCTTTTTCTTTTATCGCATATCCTGATTCGACTTTTGCATCTATGGTCTCGAGATGGCCTCTACCGACCTGCTTCCGCCGACGCCGTATTGCTGTCTTCGCGTCGTTTGTGTCTTTCGCATATACTGCAAGCTCTTGCTGTCTATAACTTCAAGTTTATACCCAGTTCGTATTCTATATTCCCTTTGATCAGCCTACTAGTGCGCTATATCCTAACATTTTTACAGATCAAATATGTCCAGCTTCTATTGAGTTGTTGTTCATAGGAGGGAAAAGGGTAGGGTCTTGGAGCCTTCTCGCTGCTTTCTCTTCAGTGTGCTCTCATCTCTCCGGACAATCTGGCTTGAGAACTCCCTTATGAATTTTCTCGAAGATTCTGCGCAGACCTTGCTTGCTATCTGACCAGTTTCGAGGTGCCGTGAGTTGTCAGGTACAGATCTGCCATATAGGTCCACCAACATGCTGCCTTCGAGAATCACGCTGGTCTTCAGATTGAGAAGAAGACGCTTCGACCAGAAGATACGAAAATCCAATGGCTCGGCCGAGCACTCTCCAAAATCCGACCGCTCGCACCTACCATCACCATGACCAAAAAACCAAAACCTGTCTTAGCAGACGGAAAGTGACTTGATCCTTTCAAGGCTTTGTGTAATCAGCTTACGATATCTGATATATAGGAACAAGCACCTCATCAAATAGCATAAGTCGGATCGACAGAGGCCTCGACACGCCGACACAAGCCCTAGAGTAGCCCTGGTCGAGTGCGTTCGAGTGCGTGCGAGTACGTGGAATCAGCATAAAGTCAAGTCACTGACCGGCCACCGAGATCCTCCGACGGAGTTAACGGTAGCCTAATTGGGACAAGCAACTCCTTGCATCCTTCCGACGGACATAAACATCACCGACAATGTGAAGGTATATAACATGCCACTTCCATGAAAGAGAAACTAACACAAACAAGCCAAAGTCGAGCAAACATCCTCACGACATCAACATGCCTTCCAATACCGCAGCTTGGCAGCCTAAGCCAGGTGTGCCATACGAAATCAAGGACGCTCCCTATACCCCTCCCCCAGCCGACTGTGTTGTCATCAAGAACCATGCTGTTGCTCTGAACCCCATTGATTTCTTGTTACAAGACAAAGCCTATTTTCCCACACTCTCCTATCCAACAATCCTAGGCTTAGATATCGCTGGCGAGGTGGTTGAAGTCGGCAGTGAAGTCTCTTCAAGTCTCAAGCTGGGCGACAGGGTTTTGGCTCTGGCTGGAGGTGTATCTACCAACAAGCCTTCTCGCGCGGCTTTCCAAGAGTACACTGTTGTCGTCGCAAAACTGGTCACCAAAATTCCGGACAACCTCTCCTACAATGACGCCTCTGTGTTGCCTCTGGGTCTTGCCACAGCCGCTTGTGGTCTCTTCCAGGAGGATCAACTCGCTCTACAATACCCCTCGCTCTCTTCCAAGCCTACTGGACAAACCATCCTGGTCTGGAGTGGCGCTTCTAGTGTTGGTGTCAACGCCATTCAACTAGGCCTTGCTGCTGGCTACGAAGTCATTACCACGGCCTCGCCCAAGAACTTTGAACTCGTTCGTGGCCTGGGTGCCAGCGAAGCCTTCGACTATAACGCTGATTCCACCACTCTGCTCGAACAGCTCACAAATGCATTCAAGGAAAAGACCCTTGCTGGAGTCTTGCATTGTGCTGGAGATGCCGGTAGTTCCATCTCTATCTGTGCAGACCTCTTCGCCAGAGTCGAGGGCAACAAGTTTTTCACGACCACTGTGCTTCTTCCTGAAGATATGCCCGCCAACTTCAAACACAATCGTGTCATCGCAACCACGATCACGGACAATGGAATTGGAGAAGCGATCTTTGCAGACTTCCTGACTCAAGCGCTCTCAGAAGGCAAATTCAAACCTGCTCCTCAAGCTGAGGTCGTTGGAACTGGACTGGAATCTTTACAGAAAGGAGTGGATATCTTGAGGAAGGGCGTTTCTGCTAAGAAACTCATCATTTCTCTCAATTAAGCCCTTCTCCGTATCGACATGTAAGGGTTGTTGTCAGCTATCAAAATGCACAGTTGCGACTCCGGTACAAGTCTGTCCATTGAGATAGCTTTGAATAGGGATATCTCAGTGGGAACCATATCTTCTACGAAAGTATTGTGCATTTCCATAGCTACACTGTCTTTACACTTGAGGAGGAAACACCATGTTCTTGCCCCTGAGCCTGAGCAGATTTGCATGTGATCGAGGTCCGTCTCACGTTAGTGAGGACTATCTTGTACTCAGTTGAGTAGGTGAGTGCCATCCGATGCGAGTCTCGACGAGAATCGGCCAATGAGACGTGAGACATGAGGGTGTAAAAAAAGTAAATAAAAAGGAGAACAATTCAAGTGAGGTCCGGGTGACCGTCGCAACCCCAGTGAGCATCGCACGTGACTGAGAAATAATAAATTATCACACCTTCACCACCTCCTCTGCACTGTATATCGCTCATTGTTGCCTTCAGTCAGTGTGAATAAAGCCATTCGGTTCACTTCATTGACAAAGCGAGGGGTCACGCCGGCCTGAGCTTTGGTTACTGTTCCTATTGCGCCTCCTTCTCGCTTCTCTTTCTCCTTTCCGCCATCGCAAACCATCTTCTTGAACAAGTCTGTCTACGCTGCCTTGCGTCAGCAGCACTTATTCTTCCTTTGTACCCCTTTTCTTCTTGTGCATCACCTTCTACACGAACTCTACTTCGCCTCTTTCTCGGCACTCATCCGACAACAACTTGCATTTCAACGCTTACCAAGCTCTTCCATCATGACTTACACCAGAGTCATGTACGACATGCCTCCGCCCAAGTTGGGCGAAAACACCAGCTATTGGCAGCTTCCTAGACACATGAAGCCTGCTGGCGCTCTTGCTGCTGCCTGCATTGTCAACAAGACCTTCCCTGACGTCTATGGCTTCCTCGAGGAGAAGTTTTGGGAGATTGTGCGCAACGAGGAAATGGACATGGAGAGAGTAAGTCTACTGATTCGTTATCTTTGCTTGAGAAATTCAATAGTTGAAAAGAGTTTACTGACCCTTTTCTCAACCACAGAACCCTGTCAAGAAGACTCCCAAATTTGCACGCTTCCTGTTGCGTATCATTGGCTTGAGCTTTGTGTACGAGTCCGAGGACTTGACCGCTAAGGAACGCGCTCATCTTATCTTCCCTATGTATGAGGAGATCGGCGATGAGGAGTGGCTGCGTCGTGCTGCTCCCATCCACTACCCTTTCCACACTCCTGCTTCTCAGAAAGCCTACGATGAGGAGATGGCCTTCCGTCACGCCAGAAGAATCAGGGAGTGGGATGAAAGATGTGCTGCATACAAGAAGGAACAGAGACGCCTCAGAGACCTGAAGAGAGCCGAGATCAAAGCTCAAGACCCCGACGACTTCTCCGACTTTGGCAGCTTTGTCAGCGAGAGCTCCTTCCACAGCGACTCGGAGTACGGCGACGACACTACAGCCGAAGAGGTTCTCGACAAGCTCTGCGCTACTCTTCGTGGCATGTATAAGCGTGGTGTCAAGCCATCTGACCCTGAGTTCAAGGCTGCGCTCGAGAAGGCACAAGAAGTCAATGAAATCGTTGAGTTCGACGAGTCTGACGCTGGCTCCATTTCTACCACCGAGATGCCTGAGCCTAATTGGAACATCAAGCTCGATGAGAACATGAAGCTGACCCTTCTCGACTTCGACAACGACCCTTTCTTGTCTCCTGCTGACGAGAAGTACCTCGACAATGTCCAGGGCTGTTTCAACATCAGAGACGTTCGCATTGCCGAGGAAATTGTCGCCAGATTTGCCAAGCTCGCCGACGGATATGGCAAGGACAAGAATCAGCTTCAGAAGGACAAGAAGGAGCACGACCGCCTGATGATTTTGTTCAACAGACTCGAAGAGAGACTCGATGCCAGCAAGCACAACAACTCGGGTGACGACCAGGCTGAGGAAGACGAGGACACCAGTGACGACAATGGCGAAGACGACAGTGACGATCCCGAGGACAAGCCTGATTGGCTGCGTAACGTCTCCAAGAAGATCCGACTCATCGTCGAGGCTCCCGACATGGACGTCAACCCCAAGCATGTCAGAATTTCCTCGATGACCGACGAAGAAGAGGTGGAGTACTTTGCCAGAACTCACCAGCTTGATCGCACCGAGCGTGAGATGTTCGAAATCGAAGATGAGCGCAAGCTCAGAATGGCTCAGGAGATCAAGAACAAGGGCAATGACATCCAGTGGCTACACACCCGCGACAGAGAGGACTTTCCCACTTCACCTCGCATCTCGACTTCGAGCCAGGCAGCCGCTCCTCCTGTCCCTACTGAGGAAGCCTTCGCTCACCGCCAGGAACGTTCGAAGGGACAGAAGTTCTCCCATCGCCTCTTCGATGGCCAGACTCTGAAGTGCTTCGCTGCAGGTCCTCACCATACCCGCGAGGAAGAAAGTTCAGAGTCATCTTCTGCTTTTTCCAACAAGAAGAGATCGCTTGTTGATCGCGGTGCCGAGAAGATCGCTCGTGGCATCGCTCGTGGCATCAAGAAGTTCAAGAAGCTCGGCAGCAAGGTGCTCTTCCCTGATGACTCCAGCGGCTACAGCAGAGCCAGCGACGACAGTGTTATCTGTTAATGCCGACGCTCCGGTTTGTTTTGTTCCATCTCTCGTTTGTGATGCTTTACTGACGCAGCAAGCAGACAACAACATTACTTCTCTGAAATCCTCTGCCGATTTTGGCTGACTGGAGTCGACTGAAGTCTAATGAAAGACTTGTTTTTTCTTTCTCATTGCCGTCTTCAAGGCAGGCAACGATAATGGTGAAAACGATTTGATGGTTCCATGGCGACGATGACAGAGAACCAAGAAGCACAAGGTCTTTGACTGAACAAAAGGGGGAATGAATTTTAAGGTCTGGGTCTTATGAAAGAAAAGCAGAAAAAAAAAAGTAGCGTAGACAGAAAGGAAATGAAGGAACCCAGCCTCTGAACCCGTTGCATGAATCCGTCCCGATGCCTCTCTTTTGTAGAGAGAAAAGAGAAATCAAAACTCCTTGAAATGCTCGACGAACTTTGAACCCCCAATGTCATATATCGTGATGTGGCTCTGCTTTTCTAACCTTGGAAAAGAAGACCTGCGGCATATTCGACGTTGCCATCAGTAGCGTCCAAAGCGGCAATAGCTTCTTGTCTAGAGAAGCCAAGACCGATCAACTGCTTAATGGCTGCTTCAGGATGCTTGCTGCCTGATGCAGCTTGTGTAGGTGCAGCTCTGGCGGGAGCGGAAGCTGCAGGTGTAGGATGCACTGCAGGTCCGCTCGTAGATGCCTCGCCGAGAGAACGACCTTGGCCTTGGAAGTTGCCGTTAGGCTGTTGCGATGAAGAACCAGCTTGGGTGACGGTTCCAGTTTTAGTGCCAATCTCAGTACCGTTAGGGCCCTTGATGTGCTCCTCGTTCTGCAAAGCTTCTTCGAAAGATCTAGGGATCTCAGACTCGGGCAGGAAGTCTACTTCGTTGTCTTCGAAAACCAGCTTGTTGCGGCGAAGGTCTATGCATCCTTGGTAGCGCTTGAGCATGTCCAAACCAAGCAAAAGATCGACATCCTTGCCCTCCATGACAGTAAAGGAACATGGCATGACAGCCTTACCAATCTTGATATCGGCCGAATGCACGCGACCAAGAATCTGAGCGGTACCAACACCACGGGCGATGCCAGAGTATCGCTTGTCGATCAAGCGCATGATACCACAATTTTCGGCGCAGCTGGGAGACATGATGGTAGTCTGAGCACCCGAGTCCACGAAGGCCTTGAGCTTGTGGCCATTGACTTCGCAGTCGATGTACAGCATCGTCACACGACCAAACACTGGAACGAGTTAGTAGGTGTGGCTTTTTGTGTGGAAGAGATCAAACTACCTTCGGGATTGTGTTCATAAGCATACTCCAGGTTCTCCATGACACGATCTTGACGGATGATCTCTTCGATTTTCTGTTGAGCCTCAATGTTGAAGGGGTCGTCGTTGAGCAACTGCATCTGTTCCCGTCTCTCACGCTCTCTCGCCTCGGCCTGTTGGACAGAGCTGACGTATAGTTCGCGAAAACGGACAGGGTCTGAGGCAGCGGCGGCGAGCTCGGGTCTTTCCTGGCTGACCTGTTGCATGGCCTGAGGGTTGCCCAATAACTGCAGACGCAGAGTTTCGATCTGATCATTGCTGAAACGGCCTTGTTGTGGCGGCTGGGATTGCTGTGGACGAGCCTGCTGACGGGGCATGTTGTTCTGTTCGCGGACTAGCATGTAGAGCATTTCTCCATTCTTTATTCCTGCCTGGTCGAGAGTTTTGTCGTCACCAACTACGGGAGCACCGTTGAGGAAGAACTGAATCGAGGTGATAGGAAAGCCGGTGCCGTCGTGAACCTGGGTCTTGAGGTTGGCGAGAGTGGACGAGATGTCGGCGTCGAGCGGGAGGAATTCCTCGTCGAGAGCATGGCCAGGAGCGTTTATTTGTATCGTGACTTGCACCCTGTTCGGACGGGCATCAGCATGTGTGATCGAAAAGAGGAGTCAGAACGAGTGTCACGACACTCACATGGTTGCTGAGATGGGGGAGGCTGCCTTGCGTGGAGACTAGAGGCCAGTGGGATGGGGTTATGCACGTCGCTGAAAGAGGTCGAGCAGGCGCGAAAGAGGTTGCTCTTGTGTCTTGGACGTGTTGCACTTGGACGGGCGATGCGTAATGAATGTGAGAGAGGGAAGGTACGAGCAACTTGACACGCCTCACTGTAGGTTTGTAACGGACAGAAGGCCGTCGAAGCGCCTTGAAAGCTTGCGGAGGCAAAGACGACCAACCCGTGAGTTTAGAGTATCTACACGTGGGATAGACTGCACAAGCATTTATATTGTCTAATCACTTCCAAGTTCTAGCCCTGCTGTTCCTGCTCTACCTTCTGCTGCCAGCTGCCAAACTTGCGCCATGCGCCATGCAGCCACGCACGACAAGTCACTGGCAGATTGGCGGTCTGCCACTGCCACCTGTCGTCTGCCTTTGGTCGTGCCGCCACCGAGTCCGCATGGCGCTGAGGTTTCTCATTGATTGTTCTGCAGTCCAACGGCGCACTCCTTAGACATAGACCTGCCAACTCGTCTTGCGACAACGACGTCTTTGCCATCAACTTGACGTGCTGCTCTGATGCCATCGCCGCGGTCGCCGTTCATGTTCAACCCCACCAAGCGTGGCCCATGCACTTGCTTTCACACGTCACTTCTACACATGTGTTGCCTTTCAACAAAGCATTTTGAGTAACCTGTTTTTGCCTGTCCTACCAACGCTTCGTCTTCATTCTGTGTTCTGAAACTCTTACAACGCCAGGGGTCAGACTTATCTTTCCACTTGCTTCCTTGCCTATAACTTACACTACGAACCACCACGTGCCATCGAATAACATGCCCCGCGATCTAGCCGCCCTGATGAGAGGTGACGATGAGCCGAAGGACAAAATCTCTCGCGACATGGAAAAGCAGGACCACCTAGCTGAGATCAAGCCTTACGTTCAGACTCTCACCACCTCCGACATTGACAGTGCCGTCAAACTGGAGGATGCCACGTTTCCCCCTGAGGAACGCGCAACCAGAGAAAAGGTATTTGTACCACCATCGATGCATTTCGTACCTCTCTTATCAAGCCCCCAACACGTGATCTTGTTTCCCTTTCACCACATCCAGCATTGCTGTGCTCTCTCCGGGCCACCATCTGCACCTCTGTCTATTTCTTCTCGAATCATACTCGGTAGCTTTCTCAGGTCATTCCAAGGTTACAAGGGATTCAAGCCTCCCTAAATGCTAGGTCTATCAGATTTGACTCCCGTCAAATCTCAACTCAGACACACAGGAGCTGTGAAAAGGCATAAATCTTGTCTGTGCAACGGACGGGTGGACTTGGTCATTGGTGGCCGCTGATGAGCTCTTACTAAATGCGACTCGAGGTTTACTTGAGTATTTTCACTGCTGGGTGCTACACAGACTATAGCATACGGAAGGAAACCAGGATCTCACAATCTCGTTACTCAGAGACACAATGTTCGATGATCAAAGGTCATCTCCTGATATCAGCTTCTCGAACTCCTGCCAAAAACCGCTGATCAGCGTCTACCTCTTTGAATCGTTGCACGGTTCGGCATCTCTTCTCGTACCACTGCCTGATCGCAATGAAACCAAGCATACTTGTCTGGTCCTGTGGCTAACACACATTGCACAGTTCGAATATCGCTTCACTAAATGTGGTGGACTATGTCTTGGCCTTTTTACTTCGGTTGACACAAGCGATTCGTCAGCCCCTCTTGCATCGGTCGAGACGGCCTCCAGTGCCCATTTCGTTTACAGTGGAGCACCAGCACGCAAGTCCGTTCTCCTTGCTCACTGTGTTGTAACAAAGACTACCAATCCTACTGTCATGGACGAGGACATGGATGTACCTGATGACTGGAGGACTTCTGGTGCTTCATCGGCCAAGATTGGCCACAGAGAGGAAGGCCGTACCATTGCTGTGCACAGTCTAGCCGTTCTACCATCTTTACAAAATCAAGGGCTTGGTTCGACTCTGCTGAAGGCTTTCATTCAGCGAATGGAGTATGTCCAAGCCGCCGATAGGATCGCCTTGCTCGCACATGGTGAGCTTGTAAAGTTCTACGAGAAGCTGGGCTTCGAGAACAAGGGACCCAGCAAGGCAACATTCGGCGGAGGGAACTGGGTAGATATGGTTAGTCGACATACTGAAATCTTGTTCTCGCCATACTGACAAGCCAATTAGGTTCTCGAGTTAAAGAACAACCAAAAATGATGAACTCATGGCTCAACGATTCACGACCTTTCCGCACCATAAAAGTGTGACTGTTCGGCTACGATCAGCAGTCTATAGGCTACGTTGGAACTCGCCCAGGGAAATTGCGCTGCGCAGGCAGCACCACGACTTATCAGACACAGACTGGGGACAAAGTGGCCGACCAAACATTGGTCTGCATGAAATCCGAGTGGTGTGAGCTCCAAAGCTGTCAGTGTACACTATCAGATGATAAGAACCAAAAGTATCACATTTTATCCTACTGCACACCTCGACAGTTCTGTGATATCCCACCTTCATTAGAACGTTGGTGTCTCTTTTTCGCTGAATCACCTTGTCCTGGTTCACACGCCAGGGCTGTATGTAGAGGAGGTTTGACTCGCTCTGCTTCTCGATTAAGAAGTTTGAACCAGGTTTTGCCTGGTGCAATGCATGCATGTCGATCACACGGTTATGCATGCTCACCGCCCCCGCATGAGCACGGAAATCTACGACTGGTCATTTGGAGGGTCCAATTCGTGAGAGGCTGTGTAGCTTATACGAATAGAGTTAGATTCTACTGCAGCAGTACATGATCTTCGTGATGCTTTTTTCTCTTGCCCATCTACCTGCTGAACATATCGGTCAGCTGTCATTACAACTAGAGCTTTCCCAAAGAGCATGAATGCGTCTGTTCAAAAGGGCGACTGCTCGAAGCTGGGCGATCTATATCGAGTCAAGACAAACTTTTGTTTTTCTTCTTTCCAATCGCAATATGGAAGAGAAGGGTTGTACAGAGGAGGTGTCTGCACTCAGCACAGCCTCCCGTCAATACGAGGTGTCAAGCTACCCATCTGCATTTTGTGGTCATGTGCTACGTAGCTCTACTGGCAAAGGCAGGTACTACAGGGAGTCGCTGGGAGCTCGTTCTCACCAAGTCGCGAAGGCAAGTGAGATACAAGTACCTCCTGCCATGGCACTACGACTGAGGCAGGCTCCTTGCTTCTTCGGTTGACACGCCCCCGTCTTCCTCTCTTCTTCAACATCTACAACAACAACACCAACAACATCAATTATCACAAACACAATCAAAGTCACAGTAATGAAGTCAACAGTCTACCCTCTGACTATCCTCGCCGGCTTTCTAGCCTCCACAAAGGCAACACCTGTCCCTGTCGACATCAGTTCCGCCAATCTCAAGGAGTGCGGCGATCAATGGTACAGCCCACGCAGCTATACCTGCCGAGTCGGAGCTGATAGTAACGCCCTCTGCCCGGTCGTTAACGGCGAAGCCATGGATGATTGTAATGGTGCCTGCTACACGCCTCTACGCTACAGGTTGTTGCTATCTTCCCTATCAACAGCCAGTGCAACTACTGACCATGAATAGCTGCAATGGAACGGCCCTGGCTGAGAATCCAAGGAAGACTAGCGGAACTTTCACCCTTACTGCGAGCAACCCGGACCAGGCCTTCGACGGTCAACCCATCCAAGCTGCTGGTAACCACTTCTGGGTCGGAGGACATGCTGCCACCTACTGTCCAACAAGCGTCGGCAGTATCTGCAACTCGTTCCCCAATGACACTACCCTCATCGGCAACGGCTATATGGTAAGCAAAATCTATCGTCGTTCCTCTTCAAGCGCATGCTGACCAGAAGCCAGGCCACTGTAGTTCCAGGCGGACAAGAAATCTATTGGCAGACGGACGGAGCAATGACGTTTACTCAAGCACACTCGGCATCCCAGTGGAATTTGAGCTACTACGGCGGCGGAATTGCCTACGAAGGCGGTGGCTACTTCGGACCCAATGGCGAGGATCTGATCACTTGCCCGGTCACGCCAGAAGGCAGTAACATAACAGCGTGGAAGCTCTTCGCACGTCTGTCCGGAGTTGAGTTCTCTAGCTCGTGCGTCGGACTGTACGTCGTCGTTCACGATCAGAACATGACATCAGGTGCCTGGCAGTACACTTGAGAGACGCAGTGCAGATCGATGGAGAGAATGAGAGGTTGAAGGATGAAAAGGTCGAGAAGCAGGTAATTGGTGTGGAACTGCTCTCATGGGATGCATGACTAGGAGAAACAAGCATGGTGTAGGCTTTCGAGGAGCAGGAGGATAATGCAGATGCAAAGGTCACTGCTGTGTAGCATAGTTTTCGCACTGCTGGAGCTTTGATAGTGTCAACATGAACTATTGTTCTTTATCAAGGATGTTGTTTCGGATCGATTAAGGGTGGGAGGAGTCGTATTTCGGGAATGGAGAAAATGGAGATTGGCGCGGGACCGGCGGTGGGCACGGACGCGATGACGCGCCATGGGGGCAGCGCCGTGAGTCTTGGAGTTGAATGTCGGAGCCGATAGCGAGGTAGTTGATCATGTTACTGAGCAACGAGCAATCTGTCTCTCTGTAATCTGAAGCTCTGAGAAATCTCGCTATCGGCACATAGCAGCAGCCGTCGGCTCCCTCAGGCAACCAGATCGTCGACGAATCTGCCCAGACAGACCAAGGCCGAGCTCATCCCCAGATCGAGCAGAAGCTCCCTACATACGTTTCTCTACAAGTCCATCAGGAGCGCGGGTCGTGTCCATATCAGACCACATGATTGCTAGACGATGAGCTCGCGTACCAGCTCGACGACAGCACCCTCGTCGACCCTGCGGCCTCGAGCGCCCCGTCTCATCTCTGGTCTCGACGATGAAGCTCCCGCTACTCTGACCCCAATACCGCGCCATGCCTCAACTCTACCTTCGCCCTTTGACTCTCGCGAGCCCTCGCCTATGCCCACCACACGCTTGCCGCGCACTGCCTCGTCTCAGCCCGTCCGCCCCGTAAAGAGCATGAGTCGCTTGAACCCCAATCGTGCTCAGTCACCCGCAACCTTATCCGCCTTCTTTGGCGATTCGTGGTCTGCTATCCAAGGCATGGCCTCGGACCTGCTTACTCCTTCTCCAGTCTCTTCTAAAGCTGCCCTCTCGCCGCGACGTCGTAAACCCTCCATCTCCTCGACCTCCACACGGAATACAAGTGCCCCTCCAAAGCAATGGGGTGTACCCACTTCCACCCCTTCTTCTGCTATTGGTCTTGGCTCGTATGAGGAGCGAGAATCCTTGATACGTGCTGAGAAGCGCAAGCAACTCATGAACGCTACTCCCGAACACAACACAATCGGACACTTCAAGCGTCGTTCTTCCGAAGATGGCGCATCCGCTTCTGCTCCCCCCGAACATGGTCATGACCGGGATGCTCTTGTCTATGTTCACCATGTTAAGCCTGAAGATACCCTTGCCGGAATTACTATTAAGTACAACATCCATCCTTCAGCCTTGCGACGCGCCAACCGCATGTGGCCCAACGATCGCATACAAGCTCGCAAGACCATCCTACTTCCTGTAGATCAGTGCGCCGTCAAAGGCACTCGTCTAAATGGTAGTGAGGACCTATATCAACTGACCCAAGAGAGCAATCCCTTTCCTACGTCTATAGAAGAGGTTAAGACACTTATCCCTACGGGCAGGAAGAGAAATGAGTCTGTATCCACAAACGGTGATCGTCCGTCGTCTTCGTCATGTCGTTCTTCACACGATCCAGAGGCAGACTGGGAACACGATTCATGGGTACTTCTGCCAAACAGCAAACACCCTACTGAGATTGCCCGGTCGTCTCGACGGAATCTGGCCTTTTTCCCACCTGCTAGACGAAAATCTCAGTCTTATTCTGACCTTGACACACCTACTGCCTCTCTCGACTTGAACAGATCTGTGATACATGAGAACCCTCTGGACTCCCCTAACCAAGAGATTCCTCAACGACCGCGCGGGATCAGAAGGTCATCCAATGCAAAGAACGCTTATTTCCCCAGCTATCTGGCCGGACCAGGAGGTGTCGGAACCATGGCTAAGAACGTCAAGTCGCCGGGCCCTGCTCAAGATGGTCTGAACAAGATGTTTGCAAGTCACCTTCCGAATGTTGCTCCTCCACCAAATCAGTCGAACCTTTATCTCCCTGATATTCCGACATACTCGGATGATCCTACGCCCTTTACACCCGGTCTCACGCATGCACAATCGCCTTCCATCAACATCGAGAACGTAGGAGCAGCTGTCGAGGGATGGATGCGTAAGATGGCAGCAAAAGCCAGCACGGCTATTCCACCACCACAAGATCGAGGAGCCGCGAACAGGGGTGGCCCTAGTGGAATTGGTGACCTGATCGAGATGGCCGAGTCTTTCGAAATAGGCGAAGATGAAGAGGACGAAGAAAAACACCGAGGTCGGCAGGGCTCAGAGAGCACTGGCCGCCCTGGTATGAGCAGTAGTGCTTCTTTCGCATATGCTTCAACGCTCAAGGATAGAGCGAGGAGTGGGACCAGTGCTGGCGCTGGCAAGAGGCAAAAGGATGATTAATTCTGAGGGTCGGGTCTTGTTGGTTTCTGGATGGTATGAATCTGAGTAGCGTGATAGAGCAAATCTCCCACCAAAACCCGTTGTTGTTAACAGCATTTGTTCAGACCATCCTGAGGTGCTTTGTGTGTCTGTTTTAGTGCTTGCTCTTCCCATGTTGTGCTAGACTTCAACGTCGACCAGTCCGAAGTCAATGGCAGGCCTGAATCCAGCTAACCCATGTATCGTTCTTGGCTGGCCCTCAAGTCATGTTCAATAGTTCACAATCAGTTCACAACCAGCAGCATGCAAAGGAGAATCGAGAGATGAAAAAAATATATATAAACATATATTCCGAAAGTGCATGGCTATACAGGCGACCCTGGCCCGTGCACCCATAATTTTTCTTTTTAATTTTTGTAGCTGGCTGACGAGCGGAGAGAGCAGAAAGCGCTTTTCCTTTCCAAAGACCTTTCTTGTTGACGTTTTGCAAATATCATACTTCAATCTCTTTAACAATCGCCTGACACTCTTTTTTTTTTTTTCCTTTTTCGCAGGACAACTTTTTCAAAACGTCGATTCTTTATACCAAGAAAAACAAGACTTGGAGAGCCATGGGTTTGAACAAATTTGAAAGACTTCCTGAGGATGCGGTTTCGTTGACGCGGTGTTCTGATATCAAGTTGGTGTTGGATACGCCGAAAGGTATGTTTTGATATCGTTTCTTTCCTATAATGATTCAGAAAAACAAAAGATGGAGGAGATGTTTTCTGAAAGTGCATGCCATATAGAAGTCTAGATGTCACACCATTAGAGAATGAACTGACGATGATTGCAATTCAGGCAGAGGCGTCTTCGCAGCAGCACGCATACCCGCACATACCATACTAGAGACCTGTCCGGTGCTAGTCCTCGACCCAACAGAAAACAAAGAACACATTGAGAAAACAGACTTGTTCCATTATACATAGTAAGGCACTTTTTTTCCCCTCATTTTTATCCTTTACTCTCTGATCCTGCAAGATTAACCATTCCTACATCTCTCCGAAAACAGAAGACACTAACACATCTACCAGCAATTGGCCCTACATCTGCCCAACAACACAAAAACAACTCACCACTCAAGCCGTGGTTCTCGGTCTGGGTAGTATGTTCAACCACTCAACATTACACCAAAACGTGGGTTGGGAAAGAGATGTTGCCAATAAAGTTATCGTCTACAAGACTTTACGAGAAGTGGAGGAAGGAGAAGAGTTGTGTATTTCTTATGGGAGTAGGTTGTGGTTTAAAGATGCTGATGTGGGAGAGGAAGAGGATGAGGGTGATGGGTTGGGGGTATTGGGGAGCATTGAGGTGTGAGAAACGACGTATCATATCATTGGTGCATACTATTTTGACACCCCAAAGACACTCAAGTGCTAAATCCCGTCTCGGGCAGAATGAATTTGGTCGATCCAGTTATCAGTGAGAATTTGAAATTCCCATTCTCGCCCCTTTACCCTTCCTTCCTCGAAAGACAGTTGAGCTCTCTCTCGTTCTGTCCTTGAGATGATTTCATACGATGTGAAAAATTGAAAACCCGGCTTCTTCCCTTCCTACTTTCATCAGTGGCAAGCGACCAGACGAAGTTTCGTACTTCAAGTCATTACGTGCATCTACTGGAAACGAGTAGCTCGTGTACGCAGTCTGTATGGAAAAGCCTGGCTACAGACCCAGCATTCAGATCGGTTCAGCCACAGACAAGCAGCTTAGTGTGCCTGCTCGTCTAAAGGTCTATCTAATTAACTCGAGACGCTCCCACAAATCCGCGTCATTATATGTCAAGAAGTTCATAGAGGAAGGCTATGCCATTACTCATGTTGGCGTCCTTTGCTCTGCACCAAAACCCGAACCAGCTGATGTGCCGTTAACTCGGCTCCTCTTCTTTACCCTCGAAGGAGCTTTCGCATTCCTCTTTTGGTCTATGTGTGCGTACTCCTCGGACTATGGTATGGGCCATATGTGCCTATGGGGCTGGCAGGACCTCGCTTGGGATAGCCTCTTTCAAGTCACACTCCGTTTCGCGCCCGTATCGTCATTCACCCCCTTTCCTTCCACCGAAAGATTAGAGTGTCGCGGTACCGACTATCAATGTTAGTAGTCAATGAATGTGAATGGGAAATGACAGGAAGGATTAGTAGAAATTGATGGACTACCCTCGACGAGCGACAACTCCTCGAGAGCAGCCATCGAAGCGTCTTCTTCTACGTTTGATGAATAGTATCCATTGCCACACTACTATCCTTGTATACGCAGACGTATGGATGTACGCACTGTTCAACGAACATGAAGATACTCTGTATGGAAGCCATCTTCTTTCTAGACACAGATCTCGCCATCTCCATCGAAGGAGGACCTTGACGCAGTCAGCACTCTTTTCAAGAATAGAACTGATTTTGGAAGTTATGAGATTCTTGTATTCGTGTTTCAGATATGCCTCCTACCATCCCATCATTCCATCCTTCCCGTCCACCTAGAGCTATGATTCTCCCAAGTAAGTGACAAAGACCCAGACTCCCCAAGCCCCTGACGCCTTGCAAGAAAATAAAAAGCACAAGAGGTAATATCCCTTCAAAACGTCCCGTCAAGTCCGTGGTTGTAATTGTACACGAAGGAGATGTAGTGATCTTGCCACACGGACTTTCTACTCCTTTTCAGAGCTTTCAGCCAGCTCGGCAGCGTCTTGACGCTCTTCTGCCTCGTTCCTGAGATCGTAGGCGATGTCGAAACATTCGGCGAGTAGCGATGTGACACTTCCCTGGCCTTCGGGGATGTCATCGCCAACCATAAACTTGCCGTCTTTCTTCATGTTGTCGATCGAGTTAAGCTGTATCTCAGTCAGCATGAATACGCAAGAAGACACAGAGGTGAGATGGACGGACCTTCATGCTGTATGGGTACAGCTCGCGAGGAGAATCGACACCACCCGAGCGCTTGACTTCGATCAAACAGCGTTTGAGAGTGAGGAGTTGGTTGTAAATGGGCAACAGAGCTTCTGAGACAGGCTCTGACGAGATGATGTAGTGATAGATGTATGAGTAGCTCTTGCGAAGAAGGTAGAGCAGTGTCTGTGGGATCAGATGTCAGTCAGGAGCAACAAGGATTGGGGAGCAGGTGATATTACCCTCTGGGCATGTAGATCGGCAGGCTTGCCTTCGGAATCGACGAAGTTGCCATCAACACGGGATTCGTCGATGCGGTCGAGCTGTCGTTGGTAGCTGTACAAGTCTGTCTCGCGCAGGGACCAGGCCTGGGTGAGGTTCATGTTGTCGAGAGTGTTGCGCAGCTTTACAAGTTTGTCATAGGTCTCGCGGAAACGATCTTCGATCTTGCCTTGCCTGTACTATTGTTAGTCGAAAGTTCAATTTGCTAGGTAGCTTGTTTTGGCTTACTTCTCCTGGACGATTTCGAGCCAGAGTAGACAACGGCTCAGCAAGAAGGAGACAACCTTGTCGCCTTCTTCGATATGCTTCTCATCAATATGGACATGTTGCAAACGTTCGGCGTATGCTTCCTCGGCCGTCCTGCCCTTGTGTTGGACACCAGCATCTTTCAACTCTGCCTGGATTTGCTTGAGCTGGTCCCCTAGTTCTTCAACTTCCTTGACGGGGAATTTTGATCGTGTGTTGCAAGCTGAGAGCGAACGCAGGATTGAGACGAGCTTTTCGTAGTAGCTCATAAGTTCGGGGTCCAGCCGAGATAGCGAGGCCTGTAGGTCTTTGAGAGTTTGGTAGCAGACGTCGATGCGTGCTTCAAGTAGTGTCATCAAAGAGTCGCTGTGGACGTCTCTGCCGCGTTCGACAGATGAGCGCCATTTTCGGAGATTGTGTTCGATGGATTCGAGGTCTTGGGGTAGGTAGAAACCGGCTTCTTTGAGATGGTCCAAGAGACGCTGTGCAAAGACGATAAGTACATAGAGGGCCAAATCCAGACATTAGGGTCACTTACTTTGACGGTAGAGACAGCAGAATAGACGGCGGGGGCGTCTTGGTTACGACCGATGGTAAGGAAGAACAGGGAGACGAGCTGGAAGCAGTCGTCGAGCACCGTGTCGACTCTGTTTTGCTCGCCACGCTTGTCTGCACGCAGGTCGTTGAGCTTCTCGACCTCGCCAATCAATCTCTTGTAAAGGTCTAGGACATCTTGAGTGCGGATGTATGATGAACGGTCGCTCTTGAGCACCGAGAGCTGGTCACGCAGGCCGAGCAGACGGTCGAGGATGGGTTGTTCGTTGGGGTCGAGCGGAGAGCGCACGAATGGCGAGTCGGTCATGCTGTATTCTGAAAGTGGTTTGGCGGTGTGTCTGCAAGGATACGGCGTTGATACGTGTTATGCGGATGTGTGGATCTGGTTATGTCGAATGCGAGGCGGTAGATGGTTCGGTGACTGCGCTGACGTATTGGCAGCGGGCAGCGAGAGCTCCGATTCCGTCTGCACATCTTTGTCCCTCGGCACAGCGCGGTGTCCACTTTGTGCCAGGAGTGCAAGTCACCTGACAGAGCCCAGGAAGACACCGCCAAGAGTGCAGGCGGCCCGTGCGCCCACTCGCCAAATTCCATCGCACACTTTTCTCCCGCCGTGGCCGACTCTTGAATCCGTCGTCAACCACGAGAAGAAGTCCGTCTGTTACCCTTTTAGAAAACAGAAAGGCATCTCTTTACCCATCCATCAAAATGTCCACCGCCGAGCTCGCTTCCTCCTACGCTGCCCTCATCCTGGCCGATGACGGTATTGAGATCACCGTATGCGACCCTCTCCAACCTCTCGACAATTTCGCGACTCTGTACTGACCACCTATACCAGGCCGACAAGCTCCAGACCCTCATCTCTGCCGCTAAGATTGACGTTGAGCCCATCTGGACTCAGCTCTTCGCCAAGGTACGAATTTACTGCTGTCGAAATCTTGCAATCCAAGCGCACACGATGCGCTGAAGAAGCAACCGCAACAACCGCAAATAAAGAACTTTTGTCTGACTCGTCGCGTGTCTACAGGCTCTTGAGGGCAAGGATGTTAAGGAGCTCCTCCTGAACGTCGGCTCTGGCTCTGGTGCCGCCGCCGCCCCCGCTGCTGGTGGTGCTGCCGCCGGTGGTGCCGCCGACGAGGCCGCCCCCGCCGAGGAGAAGGCTGAGGAGAAGGAGGAGTCCGACGACGACATGGGCTTCGGTCTCTTCGACTAAGCGTCTCGTCCCCTCTATTCGCTCACCTTCAACAAAAAAACCTCTCCAGTTCTGGTGTATCTTCAAGCGTGGTGGAATCGCTCAGGCTATTGGGAACAGTTTACGGCTCCGGAGGATATATGCACTTCTCTGCTGCTTCTCGTCGGTTCGCCCGCGCGGCTTTTTTCTGCTCGCCTTTTCTATAGTCCGAAGGTTCGCCATTCAAAAATGGACCGGCTCAAGCAAAAAAATCTCCACGAAAGTCATGGGTGCTGTCTGTGTTTGCGCAAACAAGTGATTGGCCTTTACTGTGATTGAAAGTCATTGATCTGTTCGTCTGTCTGTCTTGCTCTACTTGTCTGGGTCTAAAGAGCTTCTGTGAATGAGCATGTCTTGGGGTCCCATCTCTCATATTCCCTTGATCTCATCCATGCAATGCTCCTCCTCCCAGTATATCTCAAACAACAACGTCAAAAGAATGCTTTCCCGCCTTCGCCATATTCGCCTTGAGATGCACCTTTTAATCCGTTCTTCCATGGTATCATTCGCCCATTTGCTTTGCCTCCATATACATTTCCTTGCTGATTCGTTATACTCCTCGTCCGCGAGGATAGCTGCGTAGACTAGGGGCATCTGACTGCCTCTCAGCCGCACTCTGCAGACCAGAAGCAATGTACTCGGAAGGAACCACTACAGAGCTTGGCGTCGAAGGGACTGTCGCAAGTGCTGCTGGTCCAAGTGCTGCGCTCAAAGGGGTCGCAGGCACCGGTGTCACGTATCCTGACACCGAGTTTGATCGAAGTGCTGCCTGGTACAGCTGGGATCCATTGACAGCAATACTGACCTCCTTGACGGCCTTCTGCACTGGTCGCATGACCACCTTGACGGAATCTGTATCGTAGCCTTGGTTTCCAATGTTTCTGATCTCAAGAGCGAGATCCAACCATGTCTGTTTCTCCAGTCAGTCACTTTTTCCACTAATCGTTAGACGCCTCAGAGCAACTTACCCGCACGAACTTGTCGCACAACAGCCAGAAGTCCCGCTGAGTGCGCAAATTAGGATCCTTGAGTTTCACTTTGGACAAACGATTCCTCATTGACTCCAAAGCATTGATTGCAACGTCACACTTTTGGAGAGCCATCGACCAGAGACGTGACATCGATCCTTGCATTGATCGTTTGGCTGACTCGTTTCGGCTGTAGAAGTCAACCCTGCAACTTGGAAGAGTCTGCGCAGCAAGTTCGCACGCATGTTGAAGCTTTAAGAAGATCGACTCAAATTGACGTTGTTCTTCGCTTTCTTCGGGCGGCTGTTGCAGTACGACGGACCGTGGGATGCCAGAGGCTGATGAGAACGACTCGCCAGATCGTGGTGTCACAGCACTCATGCTTGTCATGGTATTGCTTCGGCTTGTGCTGAGAGGTACTGGCGGAGGAGCAGTTCCGGGAGTCGTCAGTCGTGAAGGTTGTAAAATAGTGGCACCTCGTAATCTCTTCTTCGGTGCAATTGGTTTGGCCTGGGTAGGTGTGCTAGCCCGACTAATAGTCGCCAATGATCCACGAGCACTTCTCGATGATGCCTTGACTTCTGTAGCCTGGAACGTCAAAGTATTACGAATCTCTATCAGAGTGCCGTAAATGTGAAGCATGAGGCTTCTAACGTACATGCCTTCACCCCGCAATGCAATCTTGCGAGCATGGAGACGGAGTTCTGCAGCAAGAGCGGCATAGCTCTGGAGGACGTGAGCACACTTTCTGCGAATTGCTTGGATCCAGGGGTCGTTTTCTGATGCTCTGCTCTCGCCAATGCCAGTAGAGATTTGGCTCAGTCGTCTATCAAGTTCTTCGAGACTTGCGCTTGATTCGAAGAAGATTCTCTCCATCGTAGTCTTTCTGGGCGTACCACTCTTCATGATCCGCACGGCATCACCGATGGGACCGTTGAGTTGAAACAAAGCAAAGACAATTCTACTTGCAAGCTTGACAGTCATACTCGTTGGTCTTGATACTCGACGGTCTTCCGGTAGACTGGACAACCGGCGGCGAGCTACTGGCATGCGGCTTGAAGACTCCATGGGACTGACAGCCCCAGAAGAAGACTCGTTGCCGCTGTGGGCAGCGAGACTTAAGCTTGAAGCTCCTCTGTAGTGGTGTGCTTTGAGCGTGCCAGTGTCGGTTACCGATGTATGAGAGCTTCCAGAGATTTTGCGAGGGACATAGCCCAGTCGTTTGGATCGCGCACCAGTAGAGGTGACAGTTTCGCTTCGAGTTCGGCCGGTTTCGCCTTCAGCAACGAGGACTCCAATGCCCGGACGTTCGAACCGACGGCCTATGGGAGGGTTCACAAGAGAGTCTCGAGCACGAGATCTTTGCGGTATTGGTGGTGGAGGTTTAAGGCCTAGTCCATCGCCTGATCTAAGGTTGTCAAGCCCTTCGATGCCACTCATGCTCGGTCTGACAGGAAATCTGCCCGATATTGACCTCTTTGGAGGACGTGGGGTTTCCAGACTGGTCTCACTATATCACTTGTCAGTCTGATGGCTTGGAGCCTGATATGTAATATCCATTACCTAAGATCCGGAGTCTCTCTTCCCAAAATTTCGCGTTGTTTGTATTCGCGGAGAAATAATTTGACCTGCGAGCAAACCTGACGAGCCTCTTCCACTGGAGGCCCGCCTGGAGAAGCGCCGAGAGGGTTGGGCACAAAGACTTCCGGTGGTGGAAACTCCATCGATTTGGATCCGACTTTCAGCTTCTGCAAACGCGACATTTCGCCCATGCAGATCGGCAAACGTTTGATCTGGTTTGACTCAATGGCCAGAAACATGAGCGAATACATGAGGCCAACATCATCGGGGACCGAAGTAATGTTGTTGTGACTGAGATCCAGGATCTGAAGCTTCCTGAGATGGAAGACCTTGGCATTGTTAGGCTGATGCAATGACATTGCTGTAGGGTTCCTCATACCGGTTCTGGAAAAGCATTGAGTTTGTTGTGACGAAGATTGAGGTACAGCAAGTTTGAACAAAAGATGAGATCGGCAGGTATCTCAGTAAGTCGATTGTGTCCGAGCGAAAGTCTTGCATAAAGTTAGCATGGTAATCTCAGTTATACGAAAGGGGTCCAATTGTTACCGTTCTACCCGATCTCTTATCAAATTGATCAACTCGATAGGCAATGTGCGCACACCCTTGTCACTCAGATCGAGTGTATCACCAGGCTGCGTGCCATAGCCAAAAGGTAGTTGCGCACCGCCATCTAGGGCGGCGAGTTGCTTCTCCTCCGTCTCCGCAAGCGCTGACTTGGCAAGTGCAATTAGATCCTCAGTGTTCGCCGCCTGCTTCGTGGATGGAGCATCGCCGTGATTAGATGCCATTTTAGGTATCGGATCGTGTGCTCAATTTCATGCTGATGTTATTGCGTTGGCGATATAGTGAGTGCACTTGACCTGCAGGTAAGGAGTTAAACCTACGGCGTTGTGTATGCAGGAACACGGCCGTGCACGGTCGTCAGCCATGCTCATAGGGCTGGGGATCGACGGCAATCTCCGGTGGTCAGGGTCGCGTCGTGGATTTGGTCACATCGAATCTATCTTTTTTGTAATCAACTCTTTGTAGTGAATTGCTGGTGCTAGTTCCTCATGAAACACATTCTCGAATTCATAAACCAGGCTTTTACTACATATGCCCAATCTATCTTCCTAATGTTGTACTGTATACCACAATCGTTGTCTCGTAGGTCTAGAATTGAATGACAGCTTAGTTCTTGACGGGTGAAATCTTCTCACTCTCATCTTCTCTTCTGATGTGTCGCCATTCCTCCTCATCTGCCGGAGCATCGATAGTGTTGGCAGTCAACTCAGGGATTTCCTCGTCCTCGATCTCTTCCGGCAAGATCAAGTTGAGAATCAGCGCGACGAAGGCGCCAACGGCGAAGCCCTGCTCCATGACCAGTACAATGGCATTGAAGAAGCCTTCCAGAGCTTGGTTGCTACCGTGGTATGTGAAGACATAGCTGAACCAACTGCAGATCTATAAGCCATTGTAAAGACGAGAGGAAGAACACTATACATACGTAGGGACAAGAGTAGCACCAAAGCCAGGGGCGAATGCTGCCGCCAGGATGAATCGGTTGCGGCGAGTAAAAGGAACCGTTGAAATGATACGCAGACCACTAGTCGCGACAGAGGCGAATAGGAATGTTGTCATGCCACCGAGTACAGCAGAAGGGATAGATACTAGAGCAGCTGCGAACTTGCTGAAGATTCCCATGATGAGCAGCCAGAAACAAGCTGCATATCCGGCTTTTCGGTTGGCGCATCGAGTCAGGGCCTTTTTCTATCAGTTTTTTTGTCTTCTAATCGAGATATATAGTCGACTTACAACCACCCCGTTGTTCTGTGCGAATACAGACATAGGTCTAATGGTATAGTTAGTATAAAGGTGTTGTAGGAGGAATAAAGAAGAGTGGGAAGTGAGGGGGAGGGGGGGTCATCGAAAACCCAGAACCAAGCTCTCAGGAGAAGTGGCCCATCATGTACATCACTATAAAAACACAGGATAGTTTTCGGATCAGGTTTGGATCCAGTGAGAGTGCGTTGACGAGCCACTCTCTTTGGACCAAGGTGCTGATTTGGAAAATATCGTGCATTGTTATAGACACGTACGTATGACAGAGACAGCAGGAGATTTTTTTCACTTACGTTAATGTGCAGAGACCTGCAATGAGTCCGTTCAATCCGTCTGCAAGCACACCACCCTGGATGCGGCTGTTGAATGTAGCCCCGTCGACCTGGAGGCGAGATACATCACAAGTCGCGGTAATGTCGCCCATGGCCTCCATAGCCAAAACAATGTATACAGTCAGTAACGGCAAGACCAATGGACCGTAGACCTTCAGCTTGAAAGTGCGAACCCAGATGAAGTTGGCGACAGGTGCAGCATTAATACCGCTGCGGTCGAAGTATCCGCATGCGGCAGCTACGATACATCCGACGAGCAAACCGATGACAACAGCACAAGACTTCATGATCGGGCTGCCAAAGCGCTCGGTCAAGATGATGCTGACAAAGACAAGGAATCCAAGTCCGACGAACTCTGCACTTCCCCAAGGAAGGGCATGAGGTGCGTCGATGGTGGGACACAACCTATAGATACCAGATTCAGGGCGAGATGAGCAGCTACCACTACCTCCAGCCCAATCCTGGAAGCCAGAGCTGATCAATGATACACCAATCAGCATGACAGTAGGTCCAGTAACGATGGGTGGAAAAATTTTCTTCAAAATCTTTGGTGGGGTGAAGCTCATCAGGATCTCGAGCAGGGCGCAAACACACGAAGTGGCGATTAGTGCGCCATACCCATCAGGGCACGGAAGAGGGTTACCATCTGCATCCGATGGACAGAAACCAGTGGCATACATTTGTGAGAAAGCACCTGTAGCAACCGGGATGGTGGCAAAAGAGGTTCCTACGACTGAGATCAACCCAGTGCCGACGTAATAAGGAGACTTCCAGATATGGAATCGCGAAATCTGGATCATGCTCAAGATACCGCTCATAATGAGACATGCCGAAACCAGATACTGCTGATCTGCCTGGATAAGGTTGGCACTGCCCGAGAGGATGATAGGAGGCGTGATGATGCCTGCAAGCATAGCAAGGGCATGTTGGAAACCCAGTAGTAAGGCAAGGAACACTGGCATCCTGTCGTTAAGGCCAAAGAAGGGGCCTGCCCTTCGTGCCTTTTTCATAAAGGGAAGCTGAGGCTTGAAGAGGAAGCCATAGTCGTAGTCGCCTACGAGTCCTTCTTTGGTAGTGAAGGCTTTAACCAAGCGACGGCCTTTCTCGGACAAGGATCTCTTGGGTGTGGTCTCCGGACCGATTGTATCTGGACTGTCGTCCTTGAAGTTGTTGGTCATTATGTCAATGATGTTGTTTCTGCAAGCGGGATTGAGAACGGCAGTTTTGGAGAGATAAAGGGCTCAGAGTGTAGTCAATTAACACTTCTGCTGATCGTTTCTCCAGTCGTGTGCAATATTGAAATAGAATCTCATAGGGTACAAGCAGACAATTATCTGAAGGAACAGTAGGAATGGAAATGCAGTTTCTTTTGCTCTGAATTATACTGAAAGCGAGTTTGCAGAAGTCGGGAGTATTGAATAAATATATGCGATCGACAAAAGATAAGGTATGTGATCGAGGTCAAGAGAAGATTTCACTGTACCGTGTGGATGTACATGGAGGGCAGAACCAACCGTTCGGTCGTCGGCGATGACCATTTACGTCAAGCCATTACTCGATCGATTGGCGCGGGCAAAGTCGAAAAACATGCTATGTCGCCAGAACGGTCACTAGGAGATAGGCTGTTGATGGCTATTAGAAAGGCCGGAGCCGTGCGAAAAGATGAATTCCTTCGAGAGATACCAAATGCGTCCTGTTGCTCGATGTGATTTCGTTAGAGGTTCGCGGCGCTGATAAGAAAAGGATTCTGAGAAGGGAAAAATCAGGCCGCTTTCTCCACCTCCGCCTCCACCTTCTTCTCTCCACCTTCGGCCAAGCTTGCCGGCATTTGACACCTTGCACCATCCGCCCTCCTCGTGTGCCAAAATCTGTAACTTCCATCGCACTCCAACTCTAGCAAAGAGCAAACCTTACACTATAAAAAGGCACAGTTGTTTTCGGAAGCAGAGGCGTGTCCACTGAAAAGCAACAAAGGACTTGTCGACTCTGCGGACACAGTCCTGTTTCTCGGTACTACTATGCATTCTAATAGCTACACGAGTTACATACTGCAGGCGGGGAGGGTGTGTCTGGACAAAGTCACTGGAGGGTTTGGAGTTCGATTGAATTCTAACTTCAAAGAGTAACGTATACAAATACTCATATTCGGTGTAGTATGCAAATCGACAAAGGAAATCCCAAGTGTGTCTATCTAGGTGCTTTTCCTTTACAAGAGACAACGCCTTTTCGCCATGCTGCTGATGTAGCTGAGCTGTCTTTTGGTCCGGACCCCGATGCGCGCCTTTTATGAAAACATGACCCGATAGCAAGAAACACTGTCCATGATAAGCCCCTTCCTGACACCCCGAAGCAATACCCAGATGTGATGATCAAACGAAAAGAGATGGCAAGGAACGACGAGATGCGCTATGTCTGTTGTAAGGAGTGATGACTCTCTTACACGCTGATGGAGCCAAGGAGACGGGCATGAGGGCCGCGAGGTACAGGAACCACGCCCATGCGCTGAAGAGCGACTTCTGCAGCGTCCTCGCGAGCGTTGTTGACCCAGTCTCCGTCGTACCAGTAGCGAGCCTGGTGCTTGCATCCGTTGACCTCAACCACACTGGACCAAGCAGTGCGACCACCTGGGAGATGTCAGTTTTTGCTTGTCTTGATTCGTCCGCTCAAAGACATACCACGTCTGTCGGAGCATTCTTGGAAGTTGGGAGCACGAAGACCGCGGCTTCTACATTCGTCTGCGTACTCAGTCAGTCTGCTGGTAATCATCACATCTTGACACGAACTCACTTATGAGCTTGTTCTGCCAGACAGTGGAGTGCACTGGGGTTGTGGCGGTGTGAACCCTCGAAGCAGTCATGGAAGCCATCTTAGATGTGGGTGAGAAGAAGATCGGCGAAGGCGAGATAGATTTGGGTAGGCTTTGGCGGTAAAGGTTCGCAGAGTGGATTGGAGGGTAACTTGACGAACTACAGCTTCGATGCATGAGTTCTTATACCGTGCTCCAGTCCTTCAGCTCCAGTCTCGACCTTCGACATGTCACTTTGCAATCGCCGACATCCTGGACAGCAAACCGGACAGTTGCTTCGTGTCCTACTTGGCAGGCTTCAGCCCTGGTGAATCGATAGGTACGATGTGTACTGTGTGCTGTCAAACAAGGCAAGTAGCAGCAGAGATGTCAAAAAGGGTCTTCGAAACAACTCTGTCTATCGGCTAGGCTCTTTGCAGGGCCGTCCCGCCCGGGAGTAATACCCAGGTTTGTTTGCGTATGATCTACTTCCAACAGCAAGATGATGGGTAATCATAATACCGGCTCCCGAGCCGCTTTGTTGGAGAAGAAGGCCCGATGAACTAGCAGTCATATAGACTCCACAATAGATCAATCATTCATAAGAGGATCCGAATTGGCTTGCATTCGGCATCAATGCCGCGGTGAAGCAACGCCAGCTGGTCGGGCAGCGACCCGCTAGAGCTGGCACTGCACAGTATGCGGTAGTTGTAACAATGCATGCTGGCAAAATTGAATAGAGTGATGTGGACACTATCTTCTTCATTGAGCCACGTCATTCCTCCATCAAGACACAATACAGATTAGAGAAATATCACCTGTCCGTAAGTTCGAAACCCAGCTCCAGATCCCTGAGAAAAACTCACTTTGACGACATCATCGTCCATCAAGAATGCCGGATGCCCTCGGGTACCTGCGTGATCAGATACAGGGGCAGTCGGACGGTGTCGCCTCCCCGAGCACTCTAAATCTCTAAGAAGGATTGAGCGGTGAAGAGCACATATTTGTACGACCATTCGTAGCAGAGTAATGATTGTTCAAGGATTACTTGAAACTTTTTGATGTGTATATTTATGTTCATCATTGATGAGAGGGCATTATATGATCCGAGCGTACGCAAAGTCAGGTGTTCGTCCCATTGTAGCGACCAGGGAGACACATTTCAAAGCGATGCAAACATCCTGAAAAGATCCGAAATTCTTTGTGTGATGCAGACTAAAGGGGCATGCAAGCGTATCGGGCAACTGACAGGATTCCAGTCTCTGTGCTTTGACTTGAATGAATCAGAAAAGAAAATATCGGACAGGCTCGAGATGCAGAAGACGAGTCAACCTCAAATGCGCAACACTCCTGCACATCATCTCATCGAAGCGTCGTGTTATACGTCGCAACTTCCTTTGCGAAGCGGTGTGGGCCGGCGGCTTGCAGCATCACCTGGAAGTTTGGCGCCTGTACCCATGTACTCCATGTCTAATCGAAATTTTGGGACAGGAAGGGCAATCCCACGGACTGGTCTGGTATGGAAACGACGCTTGATGCAATCGTCCACCAACGCTATCAGACCAGCAGCAACCACAACACTGAAAATGGTTAGTAAGACGGTGAGTGTGAGATCAACAGGAACAGAACCTACTCTGAGATTTCATTGTGGTTCTCGATGATCTCTGCGTCGGTTATACCCATAGTGCAAGGTGGAATCCAGCCTCCTTTCGAAAGCTCTTCGCGCTGTTGCACACCACTCAAGAGAGTAGGCTGTATCCGGGCAAGAGGACAGTCCTCATTATTGCGAAATAAGCAGAAGGATACTTCCTTCGAGGATCCAATTCGATCTGTGATACGTTTCCACACATAATGAACCCCCCAATACTCAAATTCATACCTTTTACTACTCTTAGCACCACGACGTTTCACGTCCACCTGAGCATAGTTCGAGAATTCGAGTTTGATAGTCTTGGTGGGGACAGGTACATGTCCCCTGTTGGAGAAACTGATTGGTGCGACGACTTGCTGGTTGGGCTCGATGCTTTTGTGCGACTGAAGTGACTCGTATCCAGAATCCGATCTCTTGAGTCCTGCAGATGGACCAGAAGCTTTGTGCTCTGCTATCGTACGAAGAGATGCAAATGCATTGCTGAGAGATCTCTGAATGCCCATCCTTCGTTCGGCAGCACTCTTTTGACATTTACGCGAAGAATGGCAGACTTCGCGGCCAGATTCTCTGCAATATCTTCTCAACGAGAATTGCCTGGATTTCAAGTCGTGCATGCGAAGGTGAAACAGAGTGACATCGATGGGGCTGTAACGCGAGTTCTCATATACTGTGTCAATTCGAAGGTTCATGTTGCCGTCAGGTGTGGAGTCATCATGTCTAATCGACAAAAGGCGTTCTGATGGAAACAGTTCGGCAAAATCTGATGGAGTTGATGGAACCGCCCTGCTCCGATATATATCGGTTCGGGGCAAAGGGCGAGGTCCGTCAGACAAAGACTGCTCGTCATCATCATAATCGACTTCTGAAGGCACAGTCGAGGCATATGTTTCTGTAGATGACCGGGGATCCTCTACTTGGCGATAGTGTTCGAGCCGGGGACCCTCGAGCCTTCCCTCACATGTTTCGTAGTGCACAAACGGGGGTCTTGATGAAGGTCCGGTATACTGGGTGCCTTGTGTACTGTGAGACTGACGAGAATGGTTGCTGCTTCCAAAATCACTGTTCGAAAAGCTGGAGTTGCGACTCGGCAGGCTCTCAGAATCGGCGTGGTGGCGATGCATGGTACAAGGAAGGCGGTGTGGTAGATCAGGGAGAGGAAGCACTGCAGCGAAGGAGCAGGTAACCTTTATTATCACGGGAAGAAATGCTAGGTAACGTGGTGGCAGTGGGGACGGCAAGGACTAGGTGATGCTAGGCCGATGGCAACAGCACATATCTAATGAGCGAATGGCAACCGCAGCCATCTAAACGACAATCAAATCAGCAGGCACGAAATAGGTGTCGACCTAGCGAAACGAGAAAGGACGGTGGCTCTTCTAAGCACATGGGCTCCTGTGGTGACACGATTCATCGAGCCCATCACGCATCGATCACACCTTGACCGCTGCGCCCAACCTCGTCTCGACCTGTCGGGCTCACCACAACCCAATCACCTTCCTCCCACACCGCCACTAACAGAATTCCTGCAGCTGCACTTTCCCTCCGCACACGCTCCGGTTCACGGGCGTGCTGAATGGCGTCGAAGTTTCTGCGGCCACGAGAAGCCGTCGCTTTGGATTGAAATGGCGCGTTGCCGTCGCGCCATCTTCCGCGACTGCTGCATTTCTTGATGCTAGCAACACGTCATGTGCCTCTGTCACGCCCTACAACAGCGGAATGCGTGTTGCAAGCACCTACAAACTCGTTCATGCGCCAGCTCTCGAAACCTGTGTCACGCTCGAGACTGATGGATATCCATGTATTTTCATGTTGTCGAAGCATCAGTGTTGCGCACAACAGGTTTGGAACCATGCAGGGTACCCAACGGCCACGGGTCTTGCCCCGTCGTCTCCACACTACCCTTATCAACTCACATGCACCTTCCTCGCTATTGCTCTAGGAACTGGCAGCTCAACTCTGATGCTCGGGTAAAATGTGCACCGCTTTCAGACACGTTCGATAGTAATTCATCCCGAGGACTATGTTTTGAGTGGTCGGCTCCGACAATATTTTCTTGAGGGGTATGCATATGCGTGTGCTACTTAATCAAGCACCAATCCGCTATCCTGGACCAGGGCTGATCCTCATAGTTGAATTCTGCAACCAATCGATCTTTCTTCCTAAGACTGGTCAGATTCATTAGTGGAAGAAGCTACAGGCATATGGGCGAGTCTGTCAGATGCAGAGCACGATCTCAGGCCAAGCTCAAGTCTCGACCTGAGTATTCAATGAGGCTTTCTGTCCTTCCAAGGTGCAAAACCCTGCCACATGTGCAGTTGTCAAATGCACAGTGCTTTCAAGAGAAGATGTAACGAATGGGAGACTGTTTCTGAATGACTGCCCGCTGATCTAGCAAAGCTGTGCGATCCTACAGCTGAACAATGCGATGGATCCGTGTGAGTAAGAGTCAATGTAACACGACAGACTTGGCCCGTCGGGGGACTCGTTGTGGTACCAAAGTCAACACACTGATTGATGCCTCTTGGCAATAGGCGAATTCTCGATGTACAGGGTGTTTTCACATCCGTTGGATAGCGCGCACATCAGGGCGTCTACAAAATAAGGATTACAGCGAATCGCAGGTATTACCAAGATCAAAATAGGCAGTCTGGAAGCTGCACACTATTCAACGGACGCAGACACACCCTGTAGCTTAATTTCTCCAAGACCGTGTCTGACTTGAGCTCTGCGCCTGATACACGAACAGCAAACCAGCAGTTCTGGCTAAAAGCTGATCAAAGTACCTTTTTGCAACCAACTCACCAATAGGATCTGACGATATAGGCAAATATTGGTGGATCACACGGCAGGATCTCTCTAAAACATGTTTGTTTTGCTTTGATCTACTCCGGAACTGCTCCTCGACGGAAACTTTTCTTTTTTTTTTGGTGAGTGGTAGCGTCTTGAACATGCACTCTTCACCATATATTTGCTTGTCAGGGTAAGCGGAAGCACTAGTTTGAAACCTCAAAGAGGCGTTGCTTTCTTCAAGTCAACGGGCAAGGCTTCTGGATATCCTCTGGACAACACACCATATTTCTCCACGTCGGGCACCAACGCGAATCATCAGCAATGGCCAGCCACTCAGTACCCGTCGTTTTATGTCCCTCCGACCGACACTCGGTGCTCAATTGGCAGCTCAGCGCCAAGTTCCAACTCAGCTCGCTACACCGTCTCAAACCCCTCGTTATTCGACCTCTGCTACGTCAACTCGGTCAACTCAAGCCCCTCAGCGAGCTCCCATGGCAGAGCTGAGCTATAGCAACATCATCGCACGCCCTCAGCCGCAATAGCCCTTGTACATCGATGCTGAGACGCTAGACCCCTTCCTATCCGACAGCCGATAGCTGAGCAAACAGAGCAAGCACTATACTTTTGTCAATTCGTATCTTATTGCAGATTTGAGCGATTCAGAAACTGTAGCAACGTGCCGTGAGAAGTGCAAAAAGATGGTTCCGCACGGATTCGAACCGCGGCTTCTCCGTCACCTCCACCCCCGTCGCAGAGTATTACTCTGTGATGCTGGCGGTCTTAATATCGTCAATATTAAGCGATTTGAGTCGCTCGTCGTGAGATGCGACCGTAGGGAAGTTGTGGTATACTAGCTGGAAATACTGTCCCACTTCACCCGTTTTGTCTCTACAACATAGTACTATTCTGCAACACTGAGCAGAATGATATTCGAGGACGACTGACTCTTGAAATGATTCTAACTTCTTTTCATATTTGGGAAGGCACGTTGAAAGATGGAGGGCTGTATCGCCATAATGGCTTTCAAGGAAAGTGCATATACGTCGTTCTTTCTTTGGGCCGATGCTGCCTTCTCTGTATGTTGTTTTTCTTTCGATCCTGCTTCGTCGCTTGACTTGCGAACACCAGAATCATCACTCAAGTTGTCTACCTTTCTGTATACAGCTGATCCGGATCTGGATCTGCTTCAAAAGCCCCTGCAAATGGACGAGAATGACGATTGCAAAGCAGCACAGAATGCCGCGTATGTGCAGTCTCACCTTTTCTTGTCTGCATGCATAACCAGAATCATCCACAGTACGCATTCTGCTACACCCCGTCTATCGGGTCCAGATCGACCATTCTCACGCTGTCAATCTCCCCAGCACAATGCACACACCGGTCACTCGCAGACTGCGTTTAGCCACCAAGGCAATCTTGCAACTTCTAGTCAGCAATCTCCTCAGCCGCATGTCTACTTTAGTCACACGCAGCCTCAGTACGGCGCTCCTGCCTCACACCATGGCCCTCCTTAGCCGCATGTGTACTCGAGTCACACGCAGCCTCAGTACGGCTATTAAAGCAACCTTCCCACTCCATACTCTGGCTTCGCTCAGTTTGATCCCTACTCGAGTCTCACACAGCCTCAGTACCGCTACCAAGCAGCGCTCCTGCCTCACGCCCTGGCTTCGCTCAGTTCGACCACTACTCGACTTAGACCCTACCTCAGTACGGCTACCAAAGCATCGCTCGCACTCCTCACTATGGCTTCCCTCAGTTGGATCCTTACTCGACTCACATGCTGCAACAGCAAGACAAGGAACACAAGCAAAAAGAGGGACAACAGCAAAGGGGTGTCGTTACTGGTCTACACCAACGGTCTTCGACAGACGAGTATCATCCAAACCGCAACCCCAAACGACAAAAGGCGGATGGGCATTCGGTTCCAGACATGGCAAGAGCAGGCTTAGCCGGAGACCCATACTCCTCGACTTGGGCCCCAGAATACACTGCCCCAGCCGTCACCAGTGTCACAGGAGGATGGCAGAGCAGCAGTACAAGCCCGGTCGACGTCTCAAAGTACACTGCCCCAATTCTCAACGGCCTTCAAGAGGCGTGGCCTGAATGGCAGGCAAGACTCGGTTGACGGCTCAACTCTTGCAAGTGCTACAGTGCATGGTGTTTCGTCATGGGCATTGAGCAACGTGAAGAACCAGGCAGATGCCTTCACGTTCTCTGATCGGGACGTGCAGCACGCTGGCCAATCTCATGGCTACTTCCAACCAGAAATCGAACAGGGTTGGGACACTGCATTCCAGAGCCTCGTCGAACCTGACAGCACGGTGTGTGGACCGACAATGCCGACATTCAACTGGGACTACAAACCCACATCGAATGCCACTGAGCTACAGCGCTTCAACGCTCATTCTTGTCAGGAAACCACGCCGACCTCGAAGCCTCAGGAGGGCAAGAGTGCTGATGATTCTCCTAGACAAGAACCAAAGGATGCCGGGGATGGGTTCCAGTCTGCTACACAAGGAAACATCATTAACGCCGGAGCAAACCATCGGGCTGCGACTTCGCCAGATGAAACCATTTACCAGCCACAGCTACACCTACGCAGGGAGACAGACAAACTGCATGTTCAGTATGTCTCAGGTACTCATACCAAGCAATTCCGGTACAGGTGCCCGTTGCCATCGTGTGGCGAGGTATTTGGATCGTCGGTGACACGCAGTCAGTTTGTCAGACACACGATGTCACACGCCATTGACTTCGGGAAACTCGACTTGAACGTATGTCAGTTTGGATGCCAGCAAGTGTTTATGGATGCGCTAGCAAGGTGGACGGAGCATTACCAGGGCAACCAATGCTTCGAGCCAGATCTCTTGACTGCAGAGGGGAGATGTGCGGATATACAGGCTGCAGGTACCCTCAAAAGGCTAACGATGCTGGAGGAACGTACTGGGTCGATAGACATGGAGCCGAGGCTTACCACGATTCCAATGTTCCATTCAAGGACGATGTCTGCCGCTTGGGATTCCGCACTAAAGACGCCTTGTTCTGTCACTACAAGGGTACCAAACACAACACCAACACCGCTAATGGCGAGCCGCGCCCTCGAGACGTTAGCAGAGAGAGTGCAGATGCACCAGGGGTGGAGGGGGTTCTTGAGCGAGCCTGGAGATGGGCAATCAACAGAGTATTTGGAATCCTTGCCAAGAGGGATGGCTCGTGGATCGTGAAAACAAAGAAGGTTTTTGCACTAGTCGACGAAGACTTTCAACTACAGGAGACACCGCCATCCGGCCATCTATTACAGCTCGACGAATGTTCTGTGTCTGCTGGACTGAACAGGCTCCTGGATGCATCTGATTTCTGGGGTCCTGAGGCGATGTTTTCCCAACCTGACGAAGACCATTTGATATTCATCTTTCGAGAGAGTACTTATCCTGGCCCGCATGAGGACACTGTTGAGCTTTTCCGGGCAGATGCCACACAGACAGCAAAGAACATACACCTCTCTGGTCTTGCACAGGTCAAGTCTTATGGGCTTGTGGGCAGCATAGAAGTCAAAGGGTCGATGGTACCATCCTTTGTTGACGACATCGAGACAGAGATGGCCTTAGCCAGTGGGGTGATATTTAGCCTTAACAGCTTGCCGACCAAGGTCAAGAATATATTTGTAACGACAGTACGCCTGAAGCAACAGATAACGTACGCCCACCTGTTGCAAGTTGTCCAGAATCTTTCTACCCCTGGACTAGATGTCGATCGATATATGGAACAGTGCGGAACTTTGTCAACACTCTCTCTGTGTGCCGATGGCTGTAATTTGAAAATGCATAGTTTCTTTCTGAAGAAGCGTGGCCATGGAGGTTGCTTGAAAGAACGTCCACTTCTCGTGGGAATCACTCCTTTCTCCAAAGTATAGGACAAGTGAGAATGCTCGTCAGTTGTTTTTAAAAAAAAAAAAAAACGACGGATTTCATAAGTGAATCGATGAGAGAAGTGTCGCATCCTACTCACTATACTTTCCTTGCCATGTGTCTCTCATTTACATATCCCTCAGGGGCACGCTTTCACCTAAATATCTCAACCTACCACTTTCGGTTCTGCCGCCACCACTAGAGCAACAACTCGCCTTATCAACAATGCCACTCACCAAAAAGGAAAAAGACTTCGAGGTCCATTGGGATCGGATGGAGAAGTTCGCAAAGTCTGGTGGCAAGGCAGAGAGGAAGCTGTCTCGCAAACTTGCAAGACGTCTCGTCAGCTTCACAGGGCTGCCACGATCTTACGGCATCCGCGCTCACATGGCACTGGCCTCGCTTGCGTGTGCTCAAGACTCTCTTCATGAGGCTGAGGAGAATCACATGAAGATCCATGCCAAGGTCCCATCTAAGCTGCAGGCTGAGCTCCAAATCATCAGAGAAGCATACAAGAGCAAGAAGACAGAAGAGTTGATTGTCATCGAAGGAGATGAAGCTGCCGAGGATGTCTCAGGATCTACACTTACAACAACGGCTCAACTCAGATCCGGAAGCCATGAAGAGCCTATCGATCTGACCATCGAGCACGGAAGCCAACAAGAGCCTATTGACCTAACTCTCGAGCACGATCCTACACCTTTCGAAAACACCAGCGGCAAATCTCATATCGATCCTGCTAGTGATCACGTCAAAGAAACAGGATTTCGCTCAACAGGATTCTCCTTCTGGCCAAGATCTAAGGTAATATGTTTCTCGTACATTCTAGAATGGGGCTTTACTAACGGCAATCTCAGCACTCTTCTTCGTGCACCCACCCACAGTGTGTCTCGCCCAAACAATGAAAGTAGAATAGTAATCATCAACAAAGTCGACTTATGTGATGGAAACCAAAACGGAGGATGCTACGACATGCTACGAGATCCAGTCCAGAAAGCCTCAACTATGCTCCCAAGCAGAACAATCATATCATCAGACACAGATGCTTGAGGTGTATGATTCGATTGCCGAAGCAACATAAACATGGAACAGATAAGAGCTTGAGAAAGGATAGTAGTGACTTTACAAGACGCTGCCTCAAATGCTCAAACGGTTTTTGCTCTGCCAACCTTCCCTGGCTATGATCAGAGGCCTACAGGAGTTGTTACAGATGCCACCGAAACTGCACCAACCTTATGGCGCAAGATGCCTGTCGAGATACACAGTGTTCTCGAAGTCAACAAAGTCTCGTCACACATAACTCTTCAGTTTCATCGTCCTCAGGACAAAATGAACCTCGAACGTAACCGTGCCTCTGTGTTCTGGTGTAAAAATCTATCACAATCCGTCTTTGTTGCGTTGGCCATCCAAAGGTCTGGGATGCATTCAAGAGATCTGTGCGACAAAGTAAACTAACTTGTGGATTGTCGATAGCGAGCGCACTTATAATAGAATGCTGAGATACTGTTTACTCTCCTGTAAATTTTTTCGGGCACTGACTAGAAAGTATGCTGTTTCGGTTGTTCTTTTCACCTGAAATCCATGACCAAAGCTTTGCCCTGAATAAATGCGCAAAACTACGCAACTTCCCACATTTTCGGGAACGAAACATATTTCTCTAGACGCTTGAAGTATCTCCTGATCCCGAAATACCAAGACAAGGCCACCAAATGTCGTGTGTGGCACCAGAGGTCGTATCTGCTTGGATCAATGGTAGTTGTACTAGCGACCCTGGCGCAATTGCGGTCCAATCGATAGCTGAATAATCCCACTAACCCATCATCGAATACACTCCCCAAGAACCATGACACTTTGCAAGGCTGATTGAGAATCATCCACTAAGCTGCTACCATACTAACGCTGAAGCCGAGTAGCGCTAGGAAGAGGAAGCTACCCACACAAGCCCCGATGATGATTCTGCGGCGTAAGACTTGATCGGTTCGTAGCCTGCTCTGCATGATACGTTGGTCTTTCCCCTTATCTTTTGGTTCGAGTGCGCGAGAGATGTATCTTTGAAGGAGGCGTTTGTCTCTGTGTCCTTCCTCGATGATGGTTGTTGTCTCCCAGGGGTCGTCGGTGAACATGGAGTTGGTCGGTGGTATCGATGCCATCTTGTCGAGCTTGATTTGCAGATGGTCAAGTGGGTATCAAAGAGAAAGGATGCAGAAAACCATCAAGTCGCAGAAGCAGAAAACATAGGATGGCTGTCATGAGAGTTTGATTTGAGAGGTATTATGAGACAATTATGCTCGGTGTAGGTGCTTACTGGTTCCTTGAGTTTACTTACTGTTCCATGTTGCAGCGACATACTCAGTATAATATGCGCAAACCAGACCAGCTAATAGCGTGATGGATCTCAAAGAGACTTACTCCGTTTTGGGTGGTATTGTACCTTTGCACAACGTCCCTGCTACTTTATGCATGTCAAAGAGGAAATTGGAACAGCGACGAAGACTTTAGCAGATTGCAAGAGTCTGTGTCGTGTAAAAACTGTAAACAGTGTTGGAGCCGACCATGATCGACTAGCAACCTACCTGGCCGAGAATGCTCGGTTGTAATTACGTTGTGCTAGAGATTTTGGTATGTTTAGGAATCATCCTCGCTGCGATTCGAAAATCAAGTGATATGATCTCAAACCACATGTCGATGAACCTGTCAGGTTCTGGCGATCGGAGAACTGCGGGAACCCAACTTCTCTTGTTGTGAATGAAATAAGCGGATTGCGCCGAACCTCCTTCTTATCTGTGGAGCTGTAAGTCAGGAGAGAGGGTCCAGTCAGGGCAGGTCATGGCCATGTTAAACAGTGATCATAAGCGAAGTCATGAAGTCCAGACATGTATGGATTTGGCGCGGCACATGTGACAAGAGACTGAAGGACGATCCTACCCGCAAAAGCCAGCGGAGATAATTGCCTGAGATGCAATAGGAGGTTGCTCATGGGCCCGTGTGGGTTGAGTGAACGGATCACAGGTTCAGCTGGCGAGATAACGCGCAACTTCCTCTTTCGTCGCGATGAACTGTAGCTGTCATCTCCACCACCGGAAGTAACCTCACTGTCTGATACGTTGCTCTTATGCTTAGCAAGTTGTGCTTAGTGATGATGAGTGGTATTCAGCAGTTCTTCCGACGCACGTGCTGTTAGAGTGATAGCGATTTGCTAGAGCCGGCAGTACCGTAATGAGATGTGGCGTTCAGCTACAGACACGCGTTTTGCTTGGAGATGGCCACCGCCCTGGTTGTGGATGCTTGAGTGCAGTTTAGTGCTCCTTCCGAGCTCCACAGGGTCGCATAAGAAGGAAACATATTGCATACCGGTCGTTTGATCCGCTAGAATCCCAATATATTCTGTTATCAGTCTGCAAGGAACGACGTTTAGCTCCCGGTTGGGGGGAATTGGAGAAAACGCCATGAGCGGTGGATTTTGTCCTCGGCTAGAACACGGTACTCGGCGAGTATAAGAGTGGTGTTATACAGCCGAGTTGCCGACTCACGGAAGATGGTTCTTTTCGTGATGCCGGACCCTTCATCTCGCAGTAACCGAGGACGATGGGAAGAAAAGGTTCCAACGGGCGGACGAGTTCTCCAGCAAACCTCCTTTTCTCCAAATTGCTTCCCGCATACTCCCCAGGCCACGTCCTTCTGTGGGGTTGTTCGTATACGGTAAGCCGTATCTGTCACCAATCTACTCGTATGCATCTTATGGCGTGTTCATGTGATTTGTGGGTGATTTCAATAGAAGCTACCACGGATAGTCTGAAGCACGCAATCATGGTTCAGAGAAAAAAAAAATTATCAAGGCATCAGCATAGATTTCCCAACACTATCTGAGCTGCAAGACCACGAATCGTGGAGAGGCTGTGAGAATTCGTTGGGCAGGAGCTCAAACTGTTGCGATGTATCTCGGCGAAACCTGTCGGCACTCCTATCTTGATTGAGCACAACGCGATAATCACATGAAAGCAGACTGTCAGCCTCTTGAGCTTGTGAACAAACACAAGCAAGATGGTGCCACTTGTACTTATCAGTGCGCAGCTGGGCGTGGGCCCAGAAGTCAACACGGCTTGCGATGTCAAGTGCAGGCCGTTGTCACGATGGTTGGATTGCTCCTTTCCCTCCTTCTCTGCAGCTGCGGAAGGTTTCATCCACTAACCGCCTCTCTGTCAAGTTGTGGTGGCTTTGCAAGTGTGGGTGAGGCTTGGTTTTGGTCTTAGAAACACATGGCAATGCTCGTCGTGGGGTCGGGCCTCCCCACAACATCGACGTAACGAGCTGCAGGAACATGGAAGAAATGAGTGATGCATGATATGGCAGTCTACTTGCATCTTTATCATCACGTAAAACACGTTTTACCTCTCGTCGTTGGGAGTGTCGACTGCCACTTTGTTGAGTCGAACTCGAAGCGAATCGCGTCTGAGATTGCCTAATAACATATTGGTGGGATCTTGAGGCCTGGGTTTAGACCTGTATCTCACTCAGAGTCGGGCCGGTAAGTGCTACGAGCGAGTGTCACAGAGAAAACTCCGGATATAGGGCTGTCCATGTTGAGCCAAGACCAGCAAAAGCCAGTGCTCACTGCTCACTGCTCACTGTGCTCAACCCACCAAGCGAGCGTCTCGGAACATAGGCTCCCACGTCACTGAATCGTGAATATGTTGATGGGAAAACCGGGGATCCAAAACATCTTTGCGAGATGACGACGACGACGAAACCATGGCGTGACGCCGTGAATCCGCCGCGAAAAGAAAATGCAGAAAAGATTTTCCTGAACGCTTTGCTCTCGTTCAAATGTGTTGGGGATGGTTGTACGGCAATGTTTCGGACGCCATGCTATATTCGGTGCGAGAGAGCAAATTCTACTGCCAAGAAGATAACAGACGACTTTTTCTTTGCACCCTCCAAACGTTGAGGTGCGCACCGGCAAGTAAAGAAAAACGTACGAGAGACAAATGTTTTTGGAAAAGTCTTGATGTTTGTTGGTGGCGCTGTATGTTTGCGGAGAGGTAGGCCGACCATGTTTGGGACATGCATCAATCCTTTGGCGTTTGGCTCTGGGGCTTACGGCCACGTGTGTGCAAAGTCTTGTGGGCTGTGAACCAACGTTCAAGGAGCGGAAGTCGCTTGAACCGCTCCCCCGATGGCAGCGGCGGATCTAGGCGTTGCAACTGATAATCTCATATCACTGTGTGGAGCCTCGCACCGCTGTCATCTGCCGTGCAGTGAGCCGATTGAACCCGATGACAATTTTTCTCCTTTCTGGGCCGAGATACAGTTCGTCATGGAGCCTCTGCAATCGAGTCGACTGCCGTCGGAGTAGATCTCTTAGCACCTTGGACTTGAGGAGTGTGTGGGGATCGCAATCACACCAGGAGATCAACAATGACTCAATCACATGGTGGATCTGTCAATCCCCACTCTTGGGCAACCAAACCCACACTGATGGACGCTGCGCAACGCGACTTGAAGCGACTCACAGCCATAGAGCCATTATGCGATAGCAACAAAGACGTTTGAAGCCTCTGAAATTGTGTGATATTCTAGAACCTGAAGTCCTCGAGTGTCTCGAGAACCATAGCCACGGACCATGCCGCATTGACCCATGGCAATGGTAGATAAGTGGAGGATATGCAAATGTGGCTTGCGAGCTCCAGGTTATGGCTTCCTTGGCGTGGAGAACAGGTCGATTTGCCCCGGATCTATGATATGCTATGGAAAGTCAGTTTTGAATGAGGGGTGTGTGCTGTGTTGATCTCGCTGGGCGAAAGGAGACGAGCTTTACAAAGTATGTGCGTGAGCAGTCAGCGATGCAGGAGGAGACAATGGCGTGATTGACGCTTGTGCATTGGTCCAGCGATTAGAGAATGAATTACGTTTTGGTTTTGCCAAGCTGATTGTACAGTATCGCCCATCTGCAATACTGACCTTCGCAGGGTCCTTAATTGATGAGTGACCGAGTCTAACGAGTGCACATGATGCCCCAGGTTCTGGTGAAGGTCTCCGACCCCCACGCTACCCCGGGCTTGGAATTGGACATAAATGAATTGCGAAGGGAATGTTCTTATCGGGAGAAAGCGACAGGCAGCTGTGTAAGTGTATGAACAATTGCAACGATTGAATAGTGGAGCGCAATTACCCGCCTGATATGGGGAGGCATGTCGGGACTCCTCCACTCGATCCGTGTCTGATTTGCAACGGAACACGGGCAGTCAACGCGCAGTAGGTTTGATGACAATGGGGTGACAATGGGAGTGTAAAAGCGGGAGTAACGTCAAAAGGATCTCGTTCCGTTGTACGAGTTGCGCGTATCGAAGAGAGACTGATAAGTTGTATTCAAATCACGGGCAGCATGGAGCAACGTAATTCGCTGTTCCCCAGATGCATCTCCAGGTTGGATTGTTTCACATGCCAGTATCTGGAGAGATCATGTTGTACAATAATCTATGCACGCTTTGCGTAGTGCGTCAAAGCAGATGCCTGCAGCCACCAGCGGGTAAATGCTCGGTTGAAGACCAATTAGGATGTAGGTGAGATATGAGCGCTGGTCACCATTCCAGGCGTGGAAGGGAGATAGGGCAGAGAGATAAGCAGGAACACCTTACCCACCGCAAGCCTCGTCATGCGACCGTAGGAAGCGCCAACGGAGAAATAAAACCCTTGCGCTGAACAGAGGAGGAAGCGGATACGTTGTAAACGAGACTTTGAGGTTGGAGTAGTGAGCGCTTTGCTCCACACGTTTCATCTCCCCAGCTCCAGACAAAAGACGACGACGAGTTCGGCAAGAACACGGCGAAATTGAGAGTGCTCGGATTTTGATGAGGCCGGCCTTTTTCTCGCGGGCGCTTGGCGCTGTTGTTCAGCACAAACACAACACGGCCAGGGGCGTAGTGCTATTTCGGGCCTATTGGACCTCTGGGGGGCGCTTCTATGAGAATTCGAAAAATCTTGTATGTGGGTCCCCACAAAGTCATTTCCGGAGCACGCCCGTGTCAGGTGTAGCGCAGAGGCCAGATACAAAAAACGCAAGGCGAGGCAGCGCAACGAAAGAGCTTCTCGGCTGCAAAGAGGCCAACGCTTGGAGAGAGATAACCGTGCAGCATCGTCATAATTGCAGCACAGAGGAGGATGTGAAAGCGCGATCGAAGACGTGCACAAAGGCATCCCCAACACATGCCACGGGTCGTCACGGGAAAGGTTAAAAAGTCTTGTTCTGTGATAACCGGGCGGGAGCTCCGCAAAACAGACGAGGGTTCGGAAGCTACTCGAAAACGATGACAGAGCAGCGATCTCTGGGGGGATGCAGGAGGCATGGTGTGTGGTTGGCTGGCGCCTTGTTCACGCCGGGCTGGTGCTGGGTGTGCGGGTGCAGTGCACAAAAAGGGACAGATGGCACAAGCGGGTGAGGTGGTTTTGGAATAGGCAAGGCAATTGGGGACGGTCGACCGAAGAGCGACCTTGCGCTATCTAGAGCCGTGTCGTTCCGACGGCGAGTCCTCGCCAGCTTGTCGGCCCTGGGCCAGCAGCACAGGTGCGCTAGTGACTAACGTCGGGCGCGACGAAGGCTGCGGCTTGGCAGTCGGTGGATCTTTTCTCAGTCAAAGTTGGAGCTCACCCCCACGCCTTTTCCCTTCGTCTGCGTCACGCTCTCGCTATTTAACCAGTTCTCCCGCCCTCTCCCCTCCCGCCTATTCTCCAGATTTTTCACCTTCACGTCGTCAATGCAGCGCACTTCGTCCGGTGTGGATTTCTCCAGCCTCTTGAATCCAGATAACTCTTCCTCGGCCACTCCCCCTTCTCACCCCACCACTCCCTCGACCTACGTCGACGCTGGTTGCCAGTCTCACCCTTCCATGGCTGCTGCTGCCACCGTGCCCGCCATGGCCGCCAACATGCCCACACAGGAGCAGACTACTCAGACCCCTCCCCAACAGGATGTGCGCCCTGACCTGCCGCGCCCTTACAAGTGTCCTCTGTGCGACAAGGCCTTCCACCGCCTCGAGCATCAGACTCGTCACATTCGCACTCACACTGGCGAGAAGCCGCACGCCTGCCAGTTCCCGGGCTGCACAAAGCGCTTCAGCCGTTCCGATGAGCTGACCCGCCATTCGCGCATCCACAACAACCCCAATTCGAGACGTGGCAACAAGCAACATGCCGCCGCCGCAGCAGCAGCTGCCGCAGCCGCCGCCGCCGCTCAAGCTGGAATCATGGACCAGGCTCAACACCAGGTTATGCAGCAGATGAACCACATGATGCCTCCTCCACCCAAGATGAACACCCTGGCTCACTCGGCGCCCTCATCTCAGCTCTCATCGCCCAACGTCTCTCCCCCTCATTCTTACGCCAGCGCATACACAAGCAACCCTGGCTCCTACCTGACCCGTAATGTGAGCGGCGATCTCAGCCCTGCTGGCCTCAATCACCCCATGGACATCAACCTTTTGGCCACCGCTGCCTCGCAAGTCGAGCGCGAAAACTCGCTTCCCTCGCATCACATGGGTCTTGCCAGCAGACACACATACGGCACCCACCCTTACAGCCACCACCCTTACTCGACTGGCCGTCTTCCTTCTCTCTCGGCTTATCACTACAGCTCCAACCCCACTTCTCAGCCCATGTCGCGCTCGCACTCGCACGAGGATGACGACCCTTACTCTCACCGCATGACCAAGAAGTCGCGTCCCGGCTCTCCTCAGTCAACCGCACCACCATCGCCCTCATTCTCTCACGAGTCCACCTCGCCTACTCCCGACCACACTCCTTTGGCTACTCCTTCTCATTCTCCTCGGCTTCGTCCGCAGTACTTCCATAACGGTGTGCAACTCCCCACACTCCACCACCTCTCCCTCCAGCACCAACCGCCTCCCGCCCTTGCCCCTGTTGAGCCGTCCGCTGACGGTCAACAGCCGTACATTCCGACGCACCACAGCGGC
>SWBJ01000387.1:0-45852 GCA_024195555.1 Aureobasidium sp. EXF-12298
GGCTGCTTCTGGTAAGCGCGCTCGCTCTGGACGGCAAGTTCGGTGGCCATGTTGATTGATTGTCGGTATGGAGGTCGAGTACCGTGGGATGGGAGTCGTTCAAATTTGTCGTCGCACGCAAGAATTCAGCGAGTCTGGCGAAGCCCACACAATCGCCAAATTCTGCGCGCGCGGCTGGTGCGTTCGGCAAATCTTCGCTCTTGCATCGACGCCAAGCCTCGTCTTCCTCTCCGCTGCTGCTGTTCGTCTCGCCCGGCTGTGCCTTGGCCGCTCTTGCCCCAGCTGTTTTGGCTGCCCACGCATCGGCTGCTCGGCGCACCTTCCCCGACGCGGGCGCTTGTTTGTTGTTATCGATTCTTCTGCATCAAGGTCGCGTCACCCTGGCGTCCCTTCCTCTTCAGTCCCCCAATGCGACAAGTCCAACACCATGATTGACCTAGACGACAAAGAAAACCAGTCGCCGCTGCGGCTGGGCTTTGGAAAGTCTCCCTCACCCAAGAGGTCCCGCACCAAGAACATCGCTCCTGCTGGTCAAGACGTAAGTGACGCGCCCAGTAAACAATCACCATATCAACCTCGCACTCGTCGCCCACTCCCCACCGTCCAATCGCTGACTCTGTTGCCTCCACAGTCTGTCCCTCCGTCAGCAGTCAAGTCTATTCTCCCGTCCAAAGAAGATGAAGCCAAAAGGCGCGAAGCCCGTCGCAAGTCTCTCGCGAACCGCAGAGTCTCGTTTGCTCCCGAAGCAACCCTCCACACCTGGGATGTAATCGAGTACATGCGCGATGCGACCGCCTCATCCAACTCATCCGACCATGCAAGAGCACATCAACAACCCGACTCGGATCCTCCCTCCACTCCACCATCGCAAGCCGATGACGACCAAGACGACCTACCACAATCTCCCGAACACCAGCGCGATGCTCACCAGCAGAAGCGCCGTCGAAGCTCTGCCATCCCTCCCATGAACTTCAACGACCTGGACGATTACTCTTCTTCCCCAGTCAGCGGCAGTAGCAATGTCGAAGCTAGTAGCGATATTGAAGAAAATGTCGAGTCTGAAGACGATGGAGACAGTACGGCTATGAGCCTGGATCAGGGAGACAACACTCTGCTCTCTCAGCAGTCTGGAGAAAGCACCGGTTCGAGCGCTCGCCTGGACGCTGCCTTGCAACAAGCGGCCACTCAAGCCGGTACTCGTGGCATTGACTTTGACGAATATGGCGACATGTCTATGGAAATGGCCGGCGACGAAGTTACAAACGCTTTCAAGCCCTGGGCTCAAGGTCAGCACTTTGCAGTAGGTGACGAGAACAGCAACCCCTTCGACTCGGTATTCCGCCCTGGTCCACAACCTGGAGATGAAGAGGATGAGGAAGATGACGATATGAGCATGGACATGACACGCGCAGTCGGCCGCATCCTGCCCCAACAACAGCCCCAGGACGATCAAGAAGAGACCGAGGACGAGGGTGACATGACGATGGACATGACCAAACCCATGGGCACAATCTGGACTGCCAACCAGCCTCAGTCGCAGCCACAAGAGCAGGAAGAGGAAGAGGACGAGACACGCGACATGACCATGGACATGACACGGCCCATCGGTCGCATCATCCAGACACACCAGAACCTGTACCAGCAATCTCCCGAGAGAACCGTCTCGTTTGGAGACGAAACAATGGACTTGACTCAGGCGGTTGGAAAGATCCATCAGTGGAACCCTCAAGCTCAGCCGCCTCGTAGTGCCCTCAAAAGAAGATTTGAGAGCTTCGCTACAGAAGATGTCGCTTCTCCCTCGGTCAAGAAGCCTCTTTTCGAGGAGCCTACAAGACGTACTGTGGCTCAAGCACGCGACGCAAAGCGTAGGCGCTCATCTTCGTCTCGCCAATCTCTAGGCGATGCCACTATGGATCTGACCGTGGCAGTGGGTGCCATTCAGCAGAGACAGCAATCCCCGGTCAAGAAAGACAGACGTTTGAGTTCCCGCAGTCGCCGCTCTTCTGGTGCTTCATCCATTATGGATGAGCAGACCATGGACTTTACCATGGCAGTTGGTGGCATAAAACAGCAACAACAGCCAAAGTCTCCCAGAGAACCATCTATTCTCGAAGAAGACGATGCAGAAGTGAATGAGGACATGTCTATGGAGTTTACTGCTGTTGTCGGAAACATTCTGAAGCAGCATGCGGCTACCACAATCGAACGTCCTGCCACACCTCGCAAGTCTCCTTCGCCTACCCGAACAGAGATACCAACAACACCCAAAGATCAGGACCGCTTCAAGGAGACACGCGACTTGGCTGCCAAAAAGCTTCTGACACCATTGTTCGAGAAACAGGTACCTGGCTCGGCTGTCAAAGATTCTGCTGGTTCAAGGAGAAGCTCTGCTCGCAAGTCTGCCTCCGAGGAGCCTACCACTACTTTGCCTTTCCTCAGCCCAGCAGTTTTTGCTATTCCTCACAGAAGTCCAGCTTCTGCTCGCAAGAGTCCCTCGGCTCAGAGGACGCCTTCGTCAGCACAAAAGACTCCGATGTCTGCTCAGAAGATTCCCTCATCCGCTCGCAAGACGCCAGTATCAGCAACGAAGAGCCCCCACTTTGCCCAAAAGATCTCCGAATCTGCTCAACACACTCCGCTGGCTCAGACGAGCCCTGTCTCTGCCAAGCAGAACGGCTCAGCTAAGAAGCTTGCCTCTGTACACAAGAGTCCCATCTCTGCAGCTCGTACTCCTGCATCTGTCACAAAGAGTCCTCTTCCAAAGGCTTCATCACGCAAGAGTCCGGTGTCCACCCGCCGAAGCGCTCGCATCAGTCTTGCGGCAGTCCACCCTCATCAAGATGAGCAGGCTGAAGAGATTGTGCCCACCCTTACAAAACCAGAAGCTGTAGCAGAACCAGCAGATGAGATGCAGGTCGAGCAGCATATCCCGGAACCCGAGCAGGAAGTGCACGACGAGCCGATGGCTGAAGTCAGCTACCCAACCTTGCCGGTAATCACCGAACTAGAGATCACCGAACCAGAGACCGAAGATACCATCACAGTCACACCACGAATCCCCGAGGCAACCACTACACCGCAAATTACTGAAATACCATCCGCACCTTCGCCAGTGCATCACCATACAGCTGTTTCCATGGCCGGATCTCCCACACGAAGCCCAGATATCACCACACCTAAGCAGATTGATCTCGAGGAGCTCAACCCAACATCACCATCTCTTGAGAAGCAGCTGCGAAGTTCGCCTGTCAAGTTTGCGGCAACTCCTGAGCAACAAAAGCAATACGCCCAAGAGCCTCGCAGTACATTTGCAGACTCCATCAAATATCTCTCAACACCAAGCAAGGAGATTGGCACGAGTCCTCTGAAGCGACTTCGCGCCTTGACTCCTAAAAAGTCTCCCGCGAAGAAGATGATGACCCCAAAGAAGATTGCAACACCCAAGCTGTCTGCACCATTCATCGTAGAGAACAAGAACGCGCCTGGTCTGCTTGATCTCGAAGCTGCTAAGAACATTTTTGCTGTTCCTAAGACCGGTCCTCCAGCGAGGAAAGTCCAGCTCAATGACTTTCTGGATCTCGCGGGTATCAAATTCATGGACTTGACAGCTTCCAAGCGCAGACATACTGTCGCTCCTACGCCTAGTGAGACGCATGGAGCTGATGGCGATGACCAGAATATCGATCTCGAGGGTGCGGTCGTTGCAGGTGCTTGCACTATGCCCATGCTCGACTTGTTCCAGCATGCCTGTCGTGAACTCAAGAAGTATATATCTGAGGGCAAGTCTTTCCTCAAGACATTGGAAGCCGAGGTCTACGATGATCCACCACCATTTTTCCAGGCTTACATGGATGCTACGCCTGATCGCAAATCTCAATTGGACGTAAACATGAGAGATGCTAAGACAAATGCGAGGATGAGGAGCAAGGAGATCTGGTACGACTGGCGCAGCAAGCTCCTGGACGGCCTTTCGGATGGCCTCGATCGAATCCGAACAGGTCTTGACGCAGACGCTGAGGTGCTAGGCCAGAAGCAACAGTCACTCGACTCTGTACTTCCTGAACTACTCCAGCACTACGAGGACCTGCTGAAGGAGGCGGAACAGCTGGAACAAGCTGCAGCCGCGACTTCTGAAGAAGAGAAAGAAGAGTTGCGTGCTTCCCGTGCTCGTCTGGTCGAGGTTGATGAACAAATCGAGGAGCGCAAGCGCATGCTGGCCAGCCTCCAGCGTGATGTCGACGAGCAGGACAACCTTGCCGAAGCCTACGAGGAAGGCAAGATGGAAAGCTTGGCTGCCATACAGGAGGCCGAGCGAGTCAAGGAGTCATGTCGTGGGTTCACCGTCGACGAAGTTCAATCACTCAAAGGTATGTTTGTGTTGACATGGATACCGCGTTTCACCTTCGCTAACAAACCCATAGCTTCAGTAGCACAGCTTGAGAAGCAAACAGGCTGGGCTATCGCCTCTGCATCTGGGGCCAACCTCACAATGACTTACAAGAACACACTGCAACTCTACTTCAATACCACGTCGTTCAAGGTCACTTCTTCCGCCCAAGCGAAATCCCCAACAGACTCGCCCATCTCACTTACTCACATCACTCCTGCCAGTCTGACAACAGAGAAGCGCTTCTTCCTACAACTCATGCGCGCACAGCTTCAATGTCTGGACCAGAACACCATCTCTGTGAAACAGCTTCTCGGTTTTGTGCAGCGAGGTTGGGATACGGCTTCACTTATCGCTGAGCAAGTGCGCTGTTTGACGTTGGAGCAGCTTGTCAATGTTAGCATCCTTAGTGATGAGCGTCTCGCCATCGACGTCTGCATTCTACTGCCAAAGGTTGAGACAAAGGTTAAGGTGGGACTACGGTTGACGGCCACGCTCTCAGACCCTGAGGCAGATGACTTGGACATCAAACACGAGATTGATGTCGACGCCACGGTCGTGTACGGCGAACCCTACAACGAGAAGAACATGTCCGAATTCGTAGGCAAGAGAGTCAGAGGTCAAGGATCCGAAGGCTGGGACGCGACCGTGAGGGAATTGAAGATGAGACTTGTCGCGACCGGGCGTAAGGGACGTTGATGCGCTTGCCGTGTTATCCATCATTGTTCATGTTTTTGTAGCGGTATGGTTGGGGCTTAGCACCAGGAGTTTTGGATCAAGAGGGCTGTGTACAGAGGGGATCTTCTGGTTTATGGACTGGGTAGGATTGGACACTAATGAGAAACATGACGACTTTGCATCATTTGATCAACATATTGTTCCTTCCTTCTTCGATTTCCATTCTACGGCCGTAAATAAATGCTTGTCGTGAGCGAAGCATTCCTGCGCGGAGAAGCTTATTCCCATGTTCCTTCGTGGCACAGTGGGGTAATCCTTCCCGTTCAGGCAGCAAGGGTCCAGCTACAAACCAGCTGACCTTGCCCTGCCTCACGAACGACATCTGATAAATAGAGCTGCCTGTCCTTGTCCAATATATCATCAATCCAATCATTGAATCTCATCAATCTACACTTTCATCACACCTGAACATCAACTCAAAGCTCCAAACAGATCAAAGCATCATTCCAAAACTCAAACACAAACAATTCAACATGCCTACCCTAGTCAAGAGCACCGCCTACAAGTCCATCTACGACACAACCGAAGGCACCAATGCAGGAAACACCCAAAGCAACCCTTCCTCTTCCTCTGCACAACAACAACAACAAGACCTCTACACCTCAACTAGAAAACCAGACCTGGATCCAGAAGTCTCGAGCGTATTCACGCAATCCACTCTCGCTCCTTCTACATCCCCTCCCACCTCTTCCCGTTTCGGCTTCCTACACCGCAAGAAGTCTACTTCACAACAACAAGACTCTCTACTCCCTTCTTCCAACACAGAGACAACGGAAGTAAAGGAGAAAAAGAAGAGCAGATTTGAGAATCCGTTTAAACCTCATGTGCAGACGGATGAGGATAGAGCTATTATGGAAAAGATGAGACAGAGGTTGGGTAGTAAGGAGGAGGCCATTAGACAGGGTGGTGCCGGGCCAGCTGGGTGGAAGGGTGTGGGTGGTGGGCAGGAGATGAGTATGCCTTGGTCTGGTGTCATGTAGGATGGAGGTCTTGCGGAGATCCTGTACATGTACTTGGGAGGTGTGAAGGTGGATGTACTATTTCTTTTGGAGTTTGGGGTTTTATAGTCTGTAGTTCTATTTCTCATCGTCTTCTCTTCTTTTGCCATCATGTTTTATGCGCTCGTACTTTATTGTGCTCACTTGCCTTGACTGCACAAGGATTCTTTCCATATGGAAACGCAGGCTCCAAGTTGAGAAAAGAGACGATTGAGTCAAGATAATAAACATTATATCAATTATCGTTACGCACATTCTATATCCGAGATTCGAAATACCCTCTATATTCTTCAAACATAAGCCAGGGTGATACCGGAGAAAGCCCTCTCCTCGGCATCAACAACTCTCTTTTTGTTCTGTCCATTCATGTCAAATCTGTACACAAAACCACCCATATCTGTAGCGTAGATATGCTGGTTTCTCTTATCGAGCTTGATGCCAATTGCTTCGTGCATGTTACGGGCCATGATATTGTATCTAGGATTATCACTAGCATCTTCCACATGCGTGATATCGCTCAAATCGAGGATGTTGATAGTGTTGCCCATTGGAGGATCTCCTCGATCAGTCCAGTACAGTTTTCCTGCTTCCTCGTCGAGTTCGAGGTCGATGGGTTCAGGGAGACCGGTTAGTACAGTTTCAATGTCTGATCTTGAGGTGGCATCTTGTCCAGCAGGCATTTTGAGGGAGGCTCGGTAGATTCTGCCTTTTCCAGCTTTGCTGGCTCCTTTTTGTGTCCAGTAGAAGTATCCTCTTTTGTTGTCGACGGAGATGCCGACGCACCATCTCAGGCTATCTTGAGTTTCTTCCTTGATCTTCCAGTCGCCTCTTTGAATTAGTGTTTCTTGCTCGCTTCCGTCAAGGTTGCATCTCATGACTCGTAGACCTTCGCGGTCGCAGAAGTAGAGTTTGTTGTTTTGTTGGTCGACGATGAGTTGTTTGGGGGTGTGTACGTCTCCTTTCTTTACGACCTCTGTAACGTCTGAGCCGTCGAGCTTGCATGATTGTATACTTCCATCGTTCTCGGTTGGGATACCCATGTTTGTCCAGTAGATGCGGTTGTCTTTGACTGAAATGTCGAGTCCGTCGGGCAAGGTCAAGTCGGAAACCAACGTCTTGGTCTCTGTTCCAGATGCTGACTGAGCTACGATTTTGCCGGCGTGCATGACTTCTTCCTTGGAGTTCATACCGAGGTCGAGGTAGTACAGGGTTGGTGAGTGTAGGTTGTCATGATGTCCAGATTCCTCTCCACTCGATTTGGTCGTATGTCCAGCAGGGTAGAGGCCACCCTTTCCGCTCTTGCCGCCGAGTGCGCCCTTGTCGATATAGTTGGACTGTAAGAAGTCGACAGTGTCTTTTGTCGCAAGACCGCGCTCTTTGGCGTAGTGTTGCTCAATGAAGGAAACGGTATCAAGGCCTACAGCATCCATCATAGTACAGGGGCCCGCTTTGCCCCCAGAAAACATCTCCACCCAGACGCGATCCAATTCCTCAGGAGTAGTGACACCCTCACTGAGTACGGTGAGGCACTCACGCTTGATAGCCGCCCAGATGCGGTTGAACACAAATCCCGTACTTTCCTTCCTCGCCACGATAGGACTCATACCACATTCCTTCAGTCTCTCGACGTAGAAAGGAATCACCGCCTCATCGGTGAAGCCATCGGTCATCAATTCCACTACTCTGTTATCCGGCGGCATCATATAATGCGTGTTACAGATCCGTCGTTTGGTATGCTCATCCACCTTTTGGACCATCTCCCCACTCTTGTAACTGCTCGAGTTACTCGCCAAGAGACAGTCCTTCTTGGTCAACTGTGCGAGTTGCGCGAAAGTATCGATTTTGAGCTCCAGCTTTTCAGGTATTGCCTCAATGACTGTCCATGCATCTTCGACTGCAGGCTCCAGATCTTCGAAAGCTATGGCTTTGCCAGGTGTTGAGCAGGAGATGGCTTTGGCGTACGAAGCCACGTTTTGTTCGACGTAGTGGATGGCAGAGTTGCGCTGTTCCAAAGACGGGTCGCGGATGTGTACGGTATAGCCGGCGGCGGCCCAAGTGCACGCAATGCGTCGGCCTAGTACACCACCGCCGAGTACGGCAACTGGACGGCCTTTAGTGGCCTCGACTGAAAGCTCCAGCATCTTGTTCGGAGTTGTGTCTAGTTGTTGGTGGAGAGACAGACGTAGAAGAGAGCTGTGTTGGTGAGATAGGGTGACGATTGATGCTCAACTACCTCATGTTGACGGAACTCTATGTTGTAAGCGATGACGCGTTTCGAGACTGTTTCGTCAGAATCCTTGAAGCTTCATCTCTAATTGCAGACCGAGGTTGAACGGATGTCTTGAACAGTTGTAGGAATACAGCTGCCTCGGGCGACAACATCACCGATAAGAACGACCACCGGATATGCTCCGCAACGGACTCGACATCTCGATCTCAACAACCCACAGGCTGCATCGTGAATCGCATGTGCTTACGAGTGTGCTGTACAGAGGAAGGAACGTTGGATACCGCGGTGGTTTGCAGCCGCGGCGGCGGGCGGGTTCGAGAAATGCGGTCCGAGTGCGATGCGGAGGACTCCCCTGCTCCGGCGGGGCTCTCGTTCTGGTAGAGAAAGAAACTCTCCTTGTTTAAACACTGAAACACTTCCGGACGACCAACGACCAACGTTATGAACCACAGCCACGGTCTTCTAGGTTATTTGACCGAGAAACTCACTGGAGCCACCGAGCTTGGTTCTCATACTTTCTCGCGGCATGCAGCCGAAAGTGGATAACTGTTGACGACAAGCGTATATCCACCGACACTTGGATGTTCTGCGACTTGGGTCGTCCAAATATTGCAAGGATGTTCTTGGCTTGGTACTCCGGAAAAGGAAGACTGATGGGCCGCAAATCGTCTACCATTGCTTTATGTTTAAACTTGCTTCCCATATGGTTATCGTGGAGCTCCTTCCAGCCCAATATCTCTCTGAACACCTCGGCTGGTACGTACCTATAACTTAAGGTGTCGTGGCTTGTCATTGCACGCACAACGGTTATAGAAAAAATAAAGTAGTGTCCACTGTCCACCGAGAGGGGACATCTTGTTAGCTCTTTTTCGCCTAATCTCCGATTCAGATATGACTTTACTCTCATAACGCTTACGCGTCGTCCTATGCTGTGCATGTATCTGTTTTGTGTTATCATATGTGGTCTTGTGCTATCAAAAGAGAGTGGAAGCAAGAGTACTCGAGTATGATTGGCAGGCTTTAGCATGGCGATCCTGCAGGGGTTTGAGTCAAAGGGTCGAAACTCTATTCGCTTTCTTGAGTCTCGAAGACACAACAAGCACATTGCGCCTTACGGCAGTTCTCCGTCTCAAAACCCACAGCCAAGTTTGGTACGAACCGCTAGCCGTCATACAACTACCTTCTCCAAACGGTGGGACTCAACCTCTGTTCCGCGTGGGTTTTAACAACAACATTACCGAAGAGCTTCCTAATCGCGCAATGCTCCCTTGATCGAGGATCCCCGAAACTGATAAGAAAAGACCCTGAGAATCTTCGGCACCACAGTTGAGGAAAATGGTCAGAAAGTGTAAACTTCGCACCACGTGCCATACTAACGACCTTTGCAATCTGTACAATTGGCATCGCTTTCTTTGATCTACAAGATATATTACAGCGAATATACGAGCTCGATCTTCGGAGCATTTACCACGTGCTGCCCACTCTCAGTAAGACGTCCCCTCCTCGCCAAAGCCTGCTGAGTAACAGAGTTTGGCCAGGGGCTTTTGCCGAGCCTTTGCATGCTGGTTTGACGATCTGCATGTCCAAAGCTGACAGCTCCAAGGATCGACAGCTCGGCTACAGCTGATTGTCAGAGACAAGAGTCACAGGACAAAGCAAAGCCGGCTGCATACCAAGTCTGGACTCATATCAACGGTGGATCTGAGTATGTATACAGAAATGATCGGTTCCGGTTATCTGTATACGGCTCCAGAAAATCCCTCTTTTGACGTATTTACGCACGAAACTCCTGCGTCCGTGGAAGATGACTTGGTTGCATCCATCGCATATCGTTCTTGATGTAACCTGAGCCGGACTAGTTTGATCGATGTGTCCTCAAGCAGCTCCCTCGCTCCACATGGTGATCCCTGGTCCAGCGTCTGTAGAACACCGCTCCGCATCGCGGGCAAAAGCACATAGGACTTTGACCCGCGCGTTCTCGCTGGTGCCGTCTGTAGTTGCTGATCGAGGAGAATGTTCGGCCATCGCATCCATGATCGTAGCATCTGATTGTAGCCCGATTCACGTATTCACTCACCGGGCTGGAGGTAGCAGAGAAAGAAGGGTCGGCAGATGGAGACGGGTCGGTAGAGGCAGAAAGGTCGGCTAAGGGAGCGTTTGCTCGTTCAATGCCATGCGCGTCGGCAGTTTGAGTCGTAAAGGCAGTGTTGTGCTGGAGATTCGTAAGGGGTCGGTGGGTGGCAACGTTTCGCATATGCGTCGGAAATCCTGGATCACTGTGGTGACTTGGTCGCCGACTCTGAGCTTCTGTTTGTGGATAGACAGCAACCTCTGGAGCCCAAGAGCTGAAAAACGGCTCATTATGTTGGTAGCCGCGGTCGATGGCGGTTTGAGGTACCATCTCCGGCGAAGCCTGTTGCGAGGAATAGCCAGTACTGCCTCCAAAGCTGTGATAATTCGCTTGTCCTTGGGCGATGAAATTAAATGTTTCTGGTGGATGTGATGTTGACTCGGAGTCAGAGTGGTTTCCAGGCCGAAATTGTTCAAGGTGATAACTCCATTGCCCAGAACCAGAACCGATCATTTGGGAATCCCATGTTTCGGAATAGCCGACTTGGGATGACCAGTAGTAGTACCAGTGTAGATTCGCACTTGCTGTAGAAGGGTAGAAGACTTCATCGTTCGGTGAAGGTGAGTTGTGCTCGCTTGATTCCATGATGAAGCTTCCCATATCCCAAGGATGCTTCCAATGATCTTTTGGCGAGGAAACCGATGCATCAAATCCACGTTGCCAGGCAATATGTGGGAGAGAAAGGAGAAGTATAACTCTCGGACACACGGCTGCGGGTATGCAGATATTGGAGGCTTCACCTTTTCCCTGATCAACTGCGATCTCCAGAGTCCAACCTTTGTCAAGTCGACGCGAGGCTAAGACAGGCTTGTGCTGTTATCCAACCTAGACGACTGCTAATATAGCCTTATGCTCGGAGCCAGTTCCCGGTAGGATCAAGCCAAAGTTAGTCGGTGGGTCCAGCATATTGCCGTGCCATGACTTTATTACCCTCGTGTTTGCCCAGGAGACCGGACCTGAAGGTTTCCGGTTGGACCTTGACAAGAATCGTCGTGCAAGTCGGCTCGAGTCAACTGATCTTCCAACTCGGAGAGCGGTCCTGTCCAATCACTGTGATGCAAGGCACAGGGTCTCTGCACATCCTCATTCTCGTCAAAGTTTACTCCAATGTCTCGATTTCCAGGGAAGAGGAGAGAGACCAGGATCGACCGAGCTCCCCGGTCGCTTGTCGTCGGGCTCTAAGTGCAGGAAATGATCGGCGGTGAACGGCGTTCAGAGTACCCTTCCACGACAGCTCGAATCCACCATCGATCGATTACGATAAACCTCGGACCACGACGCATGGCATCAGGAGATTCAATTTGGACATCATGGATTCTGTCCGAAAAGAGATGTGTTGAAGGCCATTATTTCCCGAAGGCTGAAAGCCTGGAGCCGCTGTCCTGTAAAAGCCAAAATTTAAGGTGTCGAATCCCGTACCATGCTTGTACGCACGTCCTGGTTTGCCGACTACGCTCTCAACATGGCTGTGAAGGAGGGAAAACTCGAAAGACCCTGCAGGTTGCGGTGACATTCGGAAGCGCCCATACTTCCCTTTCGGGTATGGTTTAGGTAGAGCTTACCGAGCAGCCGTTAGAACCGTTGAAGCCGAATATCCTCGTGGTGCTTTGAACGTGCACAGTGGAAGGCGCCGCCGCGTGGACAGGCAGGGAAGGAGCCATCAAGTGGATGGAAAGTGACCTCACAATTGGCAGGGGTGGAAGGAGAAGAAAGGGCGCAGGAATCCCATGGTTTCGAAAAAGTTGTTCTGGTAACTATGTCTCAGCTCATACCACTGCGTTCTCCCCACTACTGCTGCACAACAAACATATTCTCGCTCCATCCATACGCCCTATGCAACCGCCGTCCAAACAATCTAGCCACATGGTAGCGAATTTTATCTCCGGCGTGTGGCGCATGGAACTGAATGCTTTCACCAGGAACAGACTTGGGAGGAGTGAAGTGCCATATTGCAGCATATAACTTCTCAACCACAAAGCCAACTGAGAGCATTGCGTGCACAAATTCAGTCCAGGTGGTGTCGCCTGGTGTGTCGTTCAGAGAAGGTGTGTAGAAAAGAACAGAGAAGGTCTTCTTAGCGCGTTTGTCGACGGTGAAAGAAGACTTTTCTGGAGTAGCTGTAGCTGTGGAGTCTGTTCTTGCGTCGTTGAGCCCGCTAGCCGTTGGAGTGTTCGAGTCCTTCGACTCCCTCGTGGCCGATGTAGCTTGTTGAATGGAACTCTGTCTCCTGTGAGAGCCGCGAAGTTGGAGATACGTCGACGACAGGGGTGTGTCGGAGGCCTCGAGATGTTGCTGTGTAGATGTAGCTTTGCTATTCGGCTTGTCTTCCCCATTCTGATTGTATTTGCCATTGATCTTGCCACGCGACTTTCCGTTGCTTCTACCGTTCATTTTGCCCTTTGGTTTGTCGTCTGTAGGTTCTTGCCACTCGGAAGTTCGTTGCAAAGATCGATTTCCTGAAAGAAGCAATCTCATCATCTTGTCCGGAAGAGTCGCAGATTGCGAAGCGAAGTGCTTATCCACCTCGGACCAGAACGAATCGAGCTGAAACTCGGCTTTGTACAACGCAGAAGCATTGGTCTTTGTTCGACGATTACCGATGGGGTAAGAGAAACGTCCATCTCCTGGTTCTCCCAACTCTGCCAGATCAACGCCTTGCCATGAGAATTTTCTGAAGTTATCCCACTCAGCAGACTTGTCGTAAAATTCTTCTACAACTTGTTGCCTGTTGCGTGCCATCTCTTGCTCTATGCTCTTAGACCACGGATAATACAGAGATAACTGATGCAAGCATTCGGATATCACACCAAGATCGCCGATGTTATCAACAACCAAGCCGGACTGGAGATCCTTCGCTTTAGTCTCGGCGTATGTCAAGCGGTCGAGCTCGTCTACGAGAGTGCGGAGACCCACCAAGGAACACTGCTTCTCATCCCACAGAGTGGTATATGTCCAGAAGAGACGATCCAAAGCAGGGTCTTCATCGGTGCGAGAGTTTTGCATCATGCGGAATTTGGTGGAGTGGTGGTCTGCTGTAGATGTGCCTTCCCGATGCCAGTAGTTAAGCATTGGAGGCGATGGAGGGACGTGAGATTTGAGTAAAGCTGTTGAACTCGCCGATGAGAGCTCTAACAGATGACGAATCTTCTTCATGGCAAATGCAAGCTCTTCGGGTAGAGGTTCCAACGGAGATGGATTCGGATACTTCCGCGATAGCTCATCGAACTTGCATACTTCTTGACAGATAGCCTCCCAGAGCGACAGTGAAAGATACGAGTCAGATATCATCTTCCTTAGAACACGGTTCCAGAAAGCTTTGGTCAGACCAGCTTTGTGTATTGGATGCTTCTTGCCTTGAGCATCCAAAAGCATCTCTGGCTGGTGCTCTTTCCACTCGTTGACACAATCTGCAAAGTAACTCGGGTCTTCTCTCAGCAGCCAGATATGATCAGCGATTGCGGAGCGCTTGGCATAAACGAGAGACGTTAGTCGAGACAGATCCAGTTGCGCCGGGGAGCGGTACGGAGTGTCCAAGGTGGAGGTTGCTAGCGCAAGGGAAGCAGGCTCATTGGTGGGCAAAGCCGACGGCTGAGGCTGAGGCTCGGGATCAGGAGTTGGATCTTGAGCGGCCTCAACAAGGTCATGTACGATAGCTTTTGCGCATGCTAGCAAGAAGTGCCAGATGCGTTGTTGTACCTCCAAGATGAGGAGACCTTGGCCGACGTCAAACCAGCAACCAGTCGTATCACTGTTGGCTGAGTCGTTATTTCCGCTTTCCGAGATAACCTTAACATAACCCTGTGGAGTTTCGCTATCGAGGAACAGCATGGTGCATCCCTTCATATCGCTCTTCCCCATCTTGGTTGTTGCGTTACCAAGTGCACAAGCACTGAGATCGGCATGACAAAAAGCATAAGGACGAAGGCCGCCACGAGAGCTGAGAAAGCTCGTCAGCACCCTCGGTCTCAGCAGGTCTTCCAGATTGATATACGGCCACTTGTAAGCATCGAGTGAGTGTGGTGATTCGTCTTTTAGAGTGCTGATGAACAGGGTCAGGTCAGGTCGATGGGATTCGCTCATGGCCTTTCCCCAAGCTTCCAACAAGACAGACGTCTTCTGGTCTCGTGTTTTGTTACGCCATCGTTTCTGTATCAATCCGTCGTGGTTGTTGATGATGTCTCTCAGCTCATGCCAGTCGGAAAACAGGCCATCTGAGAGAGCACCTGAGATTCGTGTGACCTTGTCAAAAGTCGGAGATGATTCCAGCGAGAGCTCAAGGGATCGCAGATCATCCTGTAATGATTGGAGATCAAGCATGATGAGGAGAAAGGTGAACTCGCAAGGCTGACATTAGCGATGTTTCAAGGGCGAAGCTGGCGATGATGTAGCACGCAATCCGCAAGGCAATTTCAACCGAACGTTGAGGGGCGAATCCGCAAAGTAACGTAGCCAACGCGTTGCCATCGTTGCATTGACAAAATGAGAGATAATGATAATCGCTGTCGACAACCACAGTATCATATGGAAGCTGGTTGTGGAGATGATATAACATACAGATTTTTGTAACATAGTCGGTAGGAAAAAAGCTAGCAGCGCCGCTCTCGAGCTACCTGTCTTCCACAAGCAATACCAGCCATAATAACAACATCGTTCAATGCTCAGCTCATAGCTTTGTCTGGCCTGACGGCTTTCCGGAGAGCTCCTCATATCATTCATCTCTCAAGATCAAGGTACAGTAGCCATCATTGAAACACCGTTCAACATTCAACACATAGCTTTGTCCAGCTTGACGGCCTTCTGAATAGCCTGTATCACATCAAAGATGGTACGATTCTCTTGCAAAGTGTACTTGGTGATGGCGAGGAATGGCAATTTCGCCAGCTTCCTTCCGCTGAGACCTTCACAGTCTTTGGCAACACTCTTGAGAAGAGGTCCTGGAGAGTCGGGAAACGCGACCTCCCAGACCGCCAGTCGTTCATAGCTTGGCAGACGTGCCTTGTCAAGGTATTCACTGAGATCTAGGAAATTCAATCCATCTCCTTCGTTGTCGTCAGAAGGTAGAGTCTGGACCCAGAGGTGGTAGGTGATCAACCCAGCATCTATCAGCTCGTTGAGGATGTCGCTGAGAATGGTGTAGACAGCGCTTGCACAGGGTGGAGGTACTGGGACGATGTCGTAAACTCGATCGAGGAAGGCTGTGTCCTTGAACAAATTCAGTAGTTTTCCGCCTTGGACGTGAGTAAGCGAGCTTACAATGGACTCGATCAAGTTGCTCGTGCAAAAGACGATGACATTTGGCTTGTTTCTGATGCGGTCAAGCGCGGTGAGGAGTTGGTTAGTCGCGCGAACAGTATCCGTGCATTCGCCGTTCTTGGTAGAGGCTTGACGGGAGGTGGCTATACTCTCGATCTCGTCGATTAGTACACAAACAAGCTGCTTGTCGTTCTGTGCCATCTTGAGGACTTTGTCGAACATCTCTGATACGAGCTTGCCGCTCTCGCTGTAGAACTTGCTCAAGAGATCCTGTGTATTGATTTCGAACAGTTTACCGCCCCTGAAGGTACCGCTAAGTCGGATGACCATCTTTTGAGCAAGTGCCCGGCTATGCACAAATTAGCGACGATCCCAAACACAACGACGTCAAGCAGCACAATACCAAAGTGTTGATTTACCACAGCCAGGAGGTCCATGGAAGAGTATCAGCCGATTGATGTTGATTGCTCTTGAGAATTTGTTCGCTTGGTGCAACATTGTGACTTAACGATTGTCAGTCTAAGATCATTCATGGAGAGGAGGCGAAGAACGTTGGTCTACCTGTGTGCACGGCCATGTTCAGAACTTCTTCTGCCTTGAGGTGCTGACTTTCGTCGAACTTCAGGCTACCACTCTGATGTCAGTGGAAGGGTATCAGTATCAAACAGGTAACGCGTACCTTTCCCAGACGCCGGCCAAGGATTCATGAGGTATGTTGACAACTCTTGCCTGAGAATCCTTCGAAGCGTTGAACGTGATAGGCGAAGCAGATGCAGCTTGTTCGTGAAGTGTGTAGGCATGTATCTTGAGTTGAACATTGGAGAACTCAAAGGCCTCATCACTTTTGGATTGATTGTCGACGCCAGTAACTTGAACGTAAGCGACATGATCTTTGTACTGAAACTTGTCTAGAGGCCTAGTCAGCCCATAGTCTGTGAGAACATGTTGGAGAAAGAACCGAATTGAAGCTCTTCGCCGTCGCGGACTGAGCGAACGTATTCCTTGGTCAGGAATTCATGGAAGGCGTCCTCAATCTGGGCAACGTAAGCACACACAACAGTCAATATCGGAAGAGACTTACTTGGGTACGTGAAATGTACTCGACGTCATCGGCATCTTTGAGACGTACCTCGACGTGAAGTTGAGGCATGGTTCACGGTTCATGGGTGTGATTTGTGATCGAATGGAAAAAGATGAGAGTGGAAGAAGAAGTAAACACTTTGACGCGTTCAAACAAAGGCAGTCGTGCCTTCCTTCGAGAGAAATCCGACCGAGGAAATCACCCGGTTAGAGTACGTTTCTCCTACCTTGAACTGTTCTCATACTCAGGACCTATGATCTTTATGGAGGCTTGAGTCTACGATTCACATTGTCGAATATCTCAGACCTCAGACCTCTTGCGCACGCGTCGCTACCTCCTGGAGCACCATGTCCTGGATTGGCCAGCGGAGTCGGGCGGGAAAGACAGAGTTACAGCACAAAAGAGCTCATCGACAACACTTCAATCTCATGGCTTGACCTCCGAAGAACAGTGATGTGTGGGATATCAGGTTGTAGCATGACAAAGTCGCGACTCGTCAGAGGCGTCGATTTGGCTAGGGCTCCCGGTTTATTGATCCGATGTGAAGCTTTGACCTGCGAGGAAATTTTAGCCGAGGCTTTTACTGCCATCGTGCGCGGCCTTAGAGTGGTTGCAACAGCTCACAATTCATCACGATTCAAAGACCAATTCTCTCATGATCTGTCAGTGAACACTGCGCGAAAACAGATACGTTATGTGCTTCTCAAGCTGCCGAGTCGAGCAGAAGAGCATGACCACCCCAGCCTTCGGCGCTGCACAGTCGAGATACCCGCCATTCGTTGAGATGAAGATCTCCGGATCTATCCACAGATAAAACGGTAACCATGCTGGTCAATCAATCGGAGCGCCACCAGTCTTCTTGGGGTACCGGAACTGCGACGATGGTGTGCTCAGCAGGAACTTTTCTTATAAATTGGACGCCTTTCCTTATCAGATGGATCGACTTTTGATCTTGTCGAATCAGTTCATCTCTTCGAGAATCGCGGATGATGCGTCTCTTCTCTCTAGCCTGCACGGCTACCTCTTTGTTCTCATTACTGCCATTACCTGTATCAGCTCGTTCTTCGCAGTCTTCCAAGTATGGGCGGATACAGAGTGAACATCGCAACAAGATGTTTGCTGCTCAGCAAGAGCAACGGCAGCATCAACATCTCCAAAAACGTTCAGATCATGCATACTTGACCAATGCTACGGCGCCGTTTGCTGTCAATGGCTCTTCGTTGCCCGAGATTGATTTCGATATCGGAGAGAGTTATGCGGGATCGATGCCAATTGGTAACAGCACGAGCGACAGTCTGTTTTTCTGGTTTGTGCCGACGGATAACCCATCTGCTGATGATGAGATTGTGATTTGGCTCAACGGAGGTCCCGGTTGCTCAAGTCTGGATGGATTCTTCCACGAAAACGGTCCTGTCAATTGGGCCTCTGGCACGTATCGACCTGTCAGAAACACCTACTCATGGTCAAATTTGAGCAACATTGTCTGGATTGATCAACCCATCTCGACCGGCTTCAGTACTGGAAATGCTACAGCGACCAACGAGGATACTGTAGCCTTGCAGTTTCTGGGTTTCTGGCATAACTTTGTAGACACTTTCGGGCTCAAAGGACGTAAGATCTACATTACTGGCGAGTCTTACGCAGGCATGTACTCGCCTTACATCGCTTCAGCAATGATCCAAAACAACAACACGGAGTACTATAATGTCAGCGGCCTCATGGTATACGACCCATCTATTGGTTACGATGGAGTCATCTCACAAGCACCTGCTCTCTCCTATGTTGACCACAATCGCAATTTCTTCCCTCTGAACGATACCGTCAATGCCCAGATCAAGAACATCTCAGAATCTTGCGGACTCGACGCCTTTATGGAGACCGCCATGACTTTCCCACCCAAGGGACCTCTTCCCTCACCTCCATCAACATATGACGAAGTCTACGATTACGAGAACTGCGATATCTATGACGCTCTGTTCACTGCTATATTCGAGATAAACCCTTGCTTCGACATCTACCAGCTTGGTCAACAATGTCCGTTACTCTGGGACAGCCTCGGCTTTCCTTATTCCTACGACCAATTCTATCTTCCTGATGGCTATACTCAGCCTTACTTCAACCGCACAGACGTCAAGAAAGCTATTCATGCACCTCTTGACGTGAGCTGGCAGTTCTGTCTCCCTGGTTTGGAGAATCCATTCGTCGGTGGAGAATCGGATACATCTCCTCCTTCCGGTCTGAATGGCGGACCACTGCAGCGTGTCATCGAACATACCAACAACGTTGTAATCGGTCACGGCACTCTCGACTTTGTCCTCTTCGCCAACGGTACACTTGCTACCCTGCAGAACTTGACTTGGAACGGCGTGCAAGGGTTCAGTAAATACCCATCACAACCTTTCTACGTCCCGTACCATGATCATCCTATGGAGAGTATGGCAGGGGCGGGTATCTACGGATCTTGGACTTCTGAGCGCGGACTCACATTCGTGCTCACGGAATTGGCAGGACATTTCCTGCCGCAGGGCGCACCATCTGCTGCATATAGGCATCTTGAGTTCTTGCTCGGAAGGGTTGGAAATCTGTCAGAGGTATCACCATTCACGACGCAGCAGGACTATGAGCAACCCGAGGAAGTCTTAGGTAACGGCACTGCTTGGGGTAAGCGACAACTTGATCAAGTCCCAAGACCTGCCACTGATCTGTAAATCATTGTTACTCTGTCCAGGACGCGAAGAGGTGATGGAGCTATCACAATGTACAATCGCTATAGCAGCAGGCGGTAGACCAGGTCACAAGCAGATGAACAAGAAAAGTAGAGTAGTTGTTTTTGAATATTTTGTATTCATGCCGATCATCTAGGTGATCAAAGCAAGTATCGGAGCTATGCATCTCATGCTTCCATGCTTCATGTAGCGCAGCGACTCTTCATATGTCTGCGCTGGCTTGGTGTCGTGAAAAATAAAAAGGGCATCCATCATCGTGATATGTTGTACAAGATTGGTGTGAAGTTTTTACTTCTTCTCAGTGGCGGGTCTGCTGGGCCCATCGACGGCCTTCTCAACCTGGCCAGCAAGACCATCCTTGGCAGCATCGAACTGGGAGCCAATGGCACCGTCCTTGGAGAAAGGTCCACCGACCTAGCCATGTTCGTTAGTTTTTGCATCGTTGGAGGTAGTAGTAGTGTGTAACTTACAGCCTCGCCAACCTGGCCAATGTTTCCATCAGGGTTGAACTGCTTGCCAACGGCGCCACCAGATGAGATGACGGAAGGGTTCTTGGGGTTGGTGTCCTTGGCCTCGCCAGCAGTCTGGGAGAGATCCTCAATCTTCTTGTCGGCCATACCGCGGGTGCGGAGGGGAGCGGCCATTGAAGGCTTGAAGAGGGTCTTGGAGACGGTGTTGCGGGTGAATGTGCGGAGCATGTTTGCGGTGTTTGGGTTTCGAGTTGAAAGTTGGATAGATTTGGTGAATTGGAAAATGGGATTGGAGGAGTAGAGAGTAGCTTCCTGCAGGTTGCGACTTATAAACAGCTGGGAGGTTGGAAGCACAAGCTGTGGTACCTCACAAGCGTTTTCCCCGACGGTCACAGTGACGACATCTCGGAGAGTCTTGACGACATTATCCAATCACGAGTTTATGATGGATTCTGCTTCTGAGCTGCGGCTTGTTGATGTGGCTTGACGGCATCTTTGTTGCTCCGATGCGCTCATGTTTGCACGTCTTGCTTATGTTTGTTGTGTTGGATAGCTTTCATGCTCGTATGGTATGCCATGCTGTCGCCCATCAAGGTTAAGCCGAGGCTTTTGAGGCTCTGTTACTAACATGAAGCTTGTTCGCCTCTTCCTGCCTGATCTTCAACACCAGACCATCAAACAACATAAATTGTCAGTGAACATGAACTCGCTCAGAACTGACCACTTGGCTTGACACCCACGTACGAACAAGACATCAGTAAGCAAGGTGCCACTCGAGTAATGCGGATGCACATATCCTCTGACGACTTCTGGCATGCCAAGAAAGACAGGGTGCAACCCTCAACCAGCACGATTTGACATGATCGCACAATATCATAGCCAACAACACTACTGACCACTGTAGCAATATTCTGGAACGTTCTTACTGGTATGAAAGCTCTGCTGTATGAGTATCAGCTTGGAGGAAAGGGTCTGGATGGAGCATTGTCGCTTTTTCGTTTTCAACATCCGCAATTCTGGAAAGCTTCGACAATCCATTGCAAAGTGCACCCTCTATTTTGCAAGATCCAACGAGACCAAGGACAAACATATTGAAATCACCTGGAGACATCTTTGCCTCTCTCGTACTCCTAGCATTCGATATACTCGAAGGATACGTTCATTATACTGCTTCTACAAGCAAAACAAAGGATCCAGCACATCATCAATGCAAGCACTGGCACTCCACACAAGCGAGACTCGAGCACAGAACTTTACAAATTGAGTCCCACAGACTGGAGATCCAACAACCGAAATTCCAACACCAAAATGAACCATTTCCGGCACTGGAGACCTGAACAACGATGTGGACGGATTCTCTACTCCTCGCGCTTGCCATTATCTAGAGTATCTATATGCTAAATTCTGCCGCCCTGTCATCCAACAGCCACAGAAAGCACAGCTTTCACATCTTCCGTGGCGCAATTGGCTAGCGCGTTCGACTGTTAGAACTTGCTTCGGCATCTTCAGCTATCGAGAGGTTGACAGTTCAAGCCTGTCCGGGAGAGCTTCCTTTTTTGCTTTTGCTCGAGGCAATTGTGGTTGGGACAGGGGCTAGGAATCTTTTGACTCGCAAGGGGTTCAAAGTGGGGGTGTGTTTGCACATGTCCTGGGACGTGAGGGCCTAGCGAGTTTTTGTGCCATCTTTTGCAACATCATTAGTGTGATGTTCGACAATCAATCTGCCATCATATCACTCCAGGGGGAGAATTCAGAGTGCCCAACGCCAGCAGAGGATAAGAAGACAAAAGCAATCAAGGATATTGTGTTTTCGTTATCATAAAAGCATCACCGATCGCATGGCTTAAACTACAGCAAAAGCGCTGGCATAGCTAACACTGCTGTCATCCACAGTAGCACACTCACTACTGCGTTCATAGCGTACAAACTTGAACCTCGTAGGACTGTTCAACACCTCCATGGCAGCCATAACCACACCGATCGGATGCCTTCCACAGACCGTATTGCCAGTGTCAGCCAGAGTATCCAACCAAGCATCGTGACTACCCGTCTCGCAAGCATCCATGCATTCAAAGTCAACTTTCTTGATGCTTTCATGAATGGGAGGATCTCTGGGTGCTCTTGAGCGTGCCGAAAGCTCCTTCGCATCGCCTGACGAGGGTTGGTAGTATGTATAACGGAACCGCAAACCCCAGTGTGCGAAATCGGAACTGATGACAAAGGCGTTGGAAGGATCTTGAAGATATGGTGCCAGTAATTCCCCAAATTGCTTTTCGGTGGCTGGGTTTGTGTTTCCCACCATGATAGGCACAAGTTTTGGGAATGAGGACTCTGACGCGAAAGATCTGGATAGGATCTTGTAGATGTAGGGTAAGTGCATCTCCAGACTGTGTTCATCTTCATCAACACTCTTGCTCATCCATTGGAACTTGCCGGTTTCGTAGAGTTGTTTTGTTGTTTCCCTGTCGACTGTCAAGTTTCCTAGAGGAGTAGCGTATTTGTCGCATTGACTGAGAGCACATTTGGATAGGTAGAAGTGGTGTGAAGGACCAAGAAGGAAGACACGCTTTGCTTTTGAAATGTCCCATGAGCGATAGGCCCAAGCAGCTGCAGGTCCAGAGTATGAGTATCCGGCGTGTCTGATAGATGGCTGAGTCAGTAAGCCGTACATGTATATGATGAGGAGTAGATTACGGAGCAATGATGACTCGGGCACCGGGAACGGGCAAGGAGCTCAAAGGCTCTTGAGATGAGACTTGGCCGATAGGTTGAACAGGAGTGTTGACTTTATCCAACCAGCCATCAAGCTGAGTCGAGAGTTGTGATTTGGATGAGCTATACCAGCTTCCAGCGTGGCTTGCTTCGCGGGTTGGCATGTTTTCTATCTGGAGGCCAGTTCAGAAAGGGACTTTCTAATCAAGCAAAGGTTTCGTTTTATCCCGGATATCTTCTTAGAAGAGAGTATTAAACGTGTATCAAGGTGAGGAGAAGGGTAGCTCGGCAATTGACATGTGATAACGCTGACGCAATCCGCGACTCGCGTGCTCCTTCCCCAACGCGTCCACTTTCTCTGACGCGATCACATTTAGACATTGCATCGACATTGCATCGACATTGCTATCCACTCAGGCACTGCATCGCCAACAAGACTCATCAGACCATATCATCGCAACCATGTCCATCAAACGCAAGCGCTCATCCGGCTCCCTCTTCCAAACGCCAAACCTCGAAACCTCCCCAGCACAACCCTTTCTCAGCTCGCCAATCCGCCTACCAAACTTCTTCGTCCAGAGCAAAACCCAGGACCCACACTCCTCTCCATTCACACCAAAACACCACACACAAGAAGAAGAACACACATCACAAAATCTAAACAGTCGAACGCGGAAACGCTACCGCGATGGCCGACCAGAGGAATCGCAAATTCATGGTATAAACCACCACTCTTGCGCTCGCTTCTACACTCTTCCTATTAAGTATACTAATATCCTCTACAGCATCGACGGTAGAAAAGCTATTCCAAGCGCAAAAAGCGCATCCCCACGCCTCACCGCAACCATCGCAACCTCCACACCACCAACACTACCTCCAATCACAATTCCCGACGCAAGAAGCGCAGCCGCCGCAACGATCGACTCTACATTCTTTCTGGCATCTACCACACACCGTGCAAACACCACATCATGAGAGTGCGCTGCGGATACCGCAGCAGGAGGTTCTTGTGTGTGACGGTTGTGACGGGATGATAGTGCCTGAGTCTGTATATGGGATGGATACTTTGGAAAAGGATACAATGTGCAAGGCATGTGGGAAACATGTTTGCAACACTTGTGCTATAACTGCTGAGACGAGGTTGTGTCTGGATTGCGCTATGCAGGGCTAGTGTAATGTTCTTCTGTTCTTCTAGCGAGGGCGTCCGGAGTACTGGAAAACATCATGCGTTTCTATGGCTGCAACACGGATGTCTTGAAGCACATGTGGAGGAAGCATCTGGAAAGCAAAATATCATTGGATTGCCATTCAACTCCTTCTAGAATTACCATGTCCCGACGGTTGACCAGAGACGCGACTCTACCTCTTTTTGTCTATTCTCTACGCTTCTTGCCCTCCTCCATGTACCCAAGTCTGGCATCACTCTTGCCACGACCGTGCTTGGAAACCATGGATCCAAGCAGAGGGTCTCTACTCACACGCTCCAGAGTCTCTTGGTAACTTTCAAGAGCATGTGCTGGTGTGTTGAGCTTCGGCCAGTTGACCTGTAATTTGTTAGTGACTCAGCTACAATATTTAGAAGAGCGCGACAACTTACGTAGAGACCTCCATGAGAGAGGATAAATCTAGCAGACCATGCCGCAGCAATAACACAAACGAGAACAAAGATTCTCAACGGCCACACGGTGGCATCCGGCAGACGGCGTGTAAAGAGCGAGATGAAGATGAGGAAAACACAGGCAGCCAGGATATAAGGCAGAGATTGAATGAGCACCGGTCTGGTGTCTGCAAACTGATGTGCCGATCCCAGGCCTGAAGGGTCGGGTGCGTAAGTACCGAGGAACAGATCAAAGGCATCTTGTCTGGGTCCATCGAGGAAGTTGTTGCAAACGTAGCGGGTGATTGAGTTGTTCAGATCCTGCAGAGCACCAGCACGCGTTCTGTTGCCGGTACGGGTGAAGTCTGTCTTAAGAGCGCCAGTGCCCGAGTAAGACTTACTAACAACATCTGCGTTATCTGCCCACACATTGCGGAACAAGTGTTCAAACGCAGCGTCTTCCTGGGCGTTCTCTCCAGCCTTCAAGATACCGACGTCTGTCAACATACGAGAAAGAGTGAAGCGACCAAGCATGGACTGAACAACGTTTGTACGATCCAAGCAATCCATGCAGTTGGTACGAACAACAGCGGTCTGTCGGCTCAAGACCTGTACACCACCACTTGGCTTGTCGACACCACGGAAGTATTCTCCCTTCATCAAACCATCCTTGAGCTGGTCAAGAAGAAGTTGGGCACGGTGCCACTTCAATCCCTTGGTCTCGTTGTGGAAGTCAAAGTAGACGTAGTGCAGCTTGTCAAATTCATGACGGCCGCCTTGAGGTTCAAGAATATGGAACTTCTCTCTCGTCGTGCGATCGGCCTCGGTATCCTCTGCAGGGTTCGATACGAGCAGCTTTACCATGTCTTCGTAAGCCTCCTTGACCTTCTGCTCGCGACCCTTTTGGTTGACAAGGTTGACCAGATAGTTCTCTCCATAAAGCTTGATCTGTTCATCAAAGTGAAGCTTTGCTGCATGAACAGCGGATTGAACACCTCTGATCTGCAGTTTAGGGGTGTATTTCAGGGTGTTGACCTCGGCCCAGTAGACGGGAACACTGCCTCTGGTTTGGACATAGGACAAGACTTGAGTCTCTCCACCAGGGAGCTTGTTGTTGGAGAAACCACCGTCGCCAGCAAAGGTTGTCATTCCACTAGAAGCGTCATCGTTCAAAATGACAATCTGTTCGGTTTCGTTGAAGTTGGAGGCATGTCCTTGCTCGCCCAGTCCACGAGAAAAGTAGCGAGTACCAGCGCGGTGTCTTGAGCGACGGGTGATGAGAATGAAAGTCATGGGAGCACTCTTAACGGATGTGTTTGTGATTCTGAGCATGCCGTACATGACGGGCAGAACATAGGGATCCATAGCGGATTGGGGACCAACATTTTGACGCCGAGCTCCTTGTCCCTGACGGAAGTTGATGAGATCAGTTTGGATGAATTTGTTCCAGAAAAAGCGGTCATCAGCTCTTGCCCAGAGGGGAGAGGATTGGTCAATTTCAGCCTGTCTTTGGAAAGAGTTTGTGAGATCAAAAGTGTATGAGAAGAACAAAGGACTGGTCTTGAGCAGAGTGTTGACCAGACCAAGATAAATGTCCTCGTCAGGATCACGAACTTGTCTCTCGCGGAGAGGCAGTAGTTCAGTAGCGACAACTCTGTAAATTTGATGACCCTTTATCCTACCCATAGCCTGGGCCTTTGTGATGACAACGATGTACTTGTCTAGTAGAGAATGAGTAATCAAAAGGGTCGAGTGGAAACAAAGAACATACCGAGGCGTAGACTAATGATTCCGAGAATGCCCTGGATGCTTGTAACTCTTTGACCACCCAAGAGCTTGCCATCGTGGAGACGAATATCACCAGATGGGCGCTCTACGACCAGGGTAGGGGCGGATGGCGAGGAAGGAGACGAGAAGGCATAGTGATTGGAAGAAGCGTGGACATTAATGTCGCGAAAAGGAAGGAGGGCACTCATGTTGTATGGAATGATATCGAGAATGCGACAACAAGACAAAAGCTAGACAAAGAGACGTGTGGCAGTTCAAATGAGCATGACGACGCGCCGAAATCTGGCCAGCAACCCGTTTGGGAATTGATTGTGAAAGGCTTGGCAAAGGCGGAGGGCAGGCGGAAGGTTTGAGCAGCGAGCAAGATTGGCAGAGGCAGATTGGCAGGCAGCTGCACAGCACACGGCCGTCGTCATCCTAACAGCCAACACCTCGCCAGACTCTCGGACGCTTGTCGTGTTTCGGCTTCATATCATCCCAACTCTCATACCGCCTACCCACACCCTCACCGCTATCGACTCTTTTGCACCTCTATCGCAGTCGCCCACGTCAGCCGCCCGTATCTTCCACGCACACCCACCGCCCAACATGTCCGCCCGCCAGCAACAAATGGGCCGACCAGGCGGCGCTCGCTTCGCTCAGTTCAAGCTTGTTCTTTTGGGTACGCCTTATCTCCTCCCACCAAGCCTCGAGTCTGTATGCTGACCATGTTCTCATAGGCGAATCCGCCGTCGGAAAGGTGCGCCATTACTTATCAACACGACCCCCGAATAAACACATCTAACCCATGGCAGAGTTCGCTCGTCCTCCGTTTCGTCAAGGACCAGTTTGACGACTACCGGGAATCCACCATCGGCGCCGCTTTTCTGACTCAAACTATTGCCCTTGATGACACGACCACCGTCAAGTTCGAGATCTGGGATACCGCAGGTCAAGAGCGCTACAAGTCCCTGGCTCCCATGTACTACCGCAACGCAAACTGCGCTGTCGTAGTCTACGACATTACTCAGGCTGTACGCTCAACTGCAAATCTCCGTTTGCGACCCTCCACTAACACAATTCACATAGGCATCCCTCGACAAGGCAAAGGCTTGGGTCAAGGAGCTGCAACGTCAAGCCAACGAGAACATCATCATTGCTCTTGCCGGAAACAAGCTCGATCTTGTCACCGAGGAGCCCGACAAGCGCGCTGTCTCCACCGCCGATGCCGAACAATACGCCCAGGAAGCCGGTCTGCTCTTCTTCGAGACGTCGGCAAAGACAGCCGAGAACGTCAAGGAACTCTTCACCGCCATCGCAAAGAAGCTCCCCATTGAACAGGCTACCCAGAGAGGTATGCGCGGTGCCCCCAGACCCGGTGTCGATCTCCGACCCGAAGCTTCCGGCACACAGGCTGGACAGGGCTGCCAATGTTAGACGACTTCCTCTGGACTTTGACCTTTTACAGCGCATATTTTCTGCTTTTGGTTCTCACATTCTCCCAGCGAAGACGTCACGGATGCGACGCGTACCATGTACACACACAACACAGGTCACGGTGGATACTGCCTCTTTTCTTCGATATGAATACGAGAGGGCGTTTGGTGCATCATCTGGGCTCGGGGGTCTTCCTTTCATCTTTATTTTCCTTTTGCATCTAGTTTGTAATACCGTTCTCCGACTGATACCCTTGGCTTTTTACCCTGAACCACTCGTCTCGTTGTTTTTGCTGGAGTATTGGAAGTAGAATCGTGAATGTACATGCTGCTTGAATTTTGCCATCAAATCCAAATTGCCCGGATGTCCACATCAACTCTTTCAGGAAGGCGCAACTCCCTCTTCAGACCTAAACCTTGGCTTTCAGTATTCTTTCGCCCCACTACATCTGGCATCTTCAAACAAGGACAACCTCGAGCATTTTTGAATATCAGAAATTGACCGTCGAGTACCATGCTCATTCAGCACCGAGTCTCCCCGAGTACAGTTGTGTGTCTTCGGTATGCAAGCTTCGACCTGCCAAATAAGAGTCACAGCCATGGCTTTCGCCATCCCATCTGGCCGACCACTACCTGCTCTTATCATGCCACTGCTAAACTCGTCAGTATCATTTCCGACCGAGTCCATGTTATTACTAATGTGCTCGAACAATAGTCTCGCCCTGCTGGACTCCACAGACGCTGGTCAGTCAGTCTGCGCAAGAAAGCCGAGTCCGAAGTAAACACCAAAGATCTCATCATGAAGATCTTGCAACAACAACACGCCATCTCCAAGACTCAAGCCGAAATATTGAACACTCAACACAGCGACTGTCACGCTCTTCTTGAAATTACCGAAAACATGCAACACACCATCAGCCGCATCGAGACGGTCAAGGAAGATGTCCAAGTCAGTGACAAGATCGCTTTTGCTGCTGGCTTTGGCTGCGGCCTTCTTGTCTTGTTGGCTATCTGGCTGTCTCCTTTTGGTGGCAAAGACAAGGATGATGATGCTGATAAGTGATTGTCTGATCTTGAGTCTAGAGAGGTTCTTGAGGTAGACTCGACAAGGTTGGTGCAAACATTGGCCGAGCTGATTATCGATCGAGCATCTTCATCATTGGTGCTGGTGCTACAAAACCACAAGAATCTCCTATTTCTACGCAACTTTATACCTTGGCTCATGATATTGTGTCTTTGCACAAAGATCTGTAACTTTACTTCTATGATTAAGATCAAAAGTTCAGAGTACGACATTGCCGAACAACGACCATACCGCATGGCGATGATGTAACTTGTACTGACATTCACTCACATCGTCCGATAGTACGTCACCGTCGCCGTCGTCGTCGTGTCGGTCACTCGGGATACCGATTGGTCGACGGTGTCTGCCTAAGCGGCGCCGGCTCGACAATAGTAGCCTCACAATAGCAGCATTCACAATAGCAGCTTTCACAATAGTAGCTTTCACAATAGTAGCTTCACAATAGCTGCCTCACTATAAGTATCTCATACAGCAGCTGCTCTTCTATGGTTCTTCTCTCCACCACTTCAAGCTTTTGACCATCATCTGTCTCCAACTACCCCTACTTGAATCATACCCCTTCAACCTTTGTTCACATCATCTCACTTCTCCTTCCCTCGTCAGCCGGCTCTCGGCGCCGCTCGTGGCTGGTCGGCGTATCGTCTCAATCGTCGTACCGTCTCGGACGCCGCATCGTCTCGACGACCGCTGCCTACCGAGTGCGAGTTCCTGGCTGCGGAATTTTCTCAATCAACTCTCTTGATCAACCTCTCACATCCGATATCATTCATCCCTGTCGCAAAGTCACAACTGCTCACAATGGCTCCTACTCGTTTCACAACCCGATACTTCGTGCACTTTGATGGTAGTTGGGAACGTCTACCCGACCATCAACAATCCAAATGCAGACTCCACGAGCAGGTGCTTGAGACGAAGGACAAGTTCAAGAACAGCTCGTTCGACGCCCATACCCTGGATGTCTCCATCACAATCAGCAAGAAGTTTGGCCATGTCGACTGGGAAAATCCACCTGAGACCATCCTCTTCGATTTCGACTTCTACCCGGACCGTGAACGCAACCGCACTTTGCTTGCTCGCTCTCACAAGGATGAAGTTCAAGTTCTCCTGAACAACCAGTGGACCCTTATGTTCGACTACCTCAAGCAAGTGTCCAAGAACAACAAGAAGTTCAATCCCAACCAGAGTGATCGATTCTGCTCGGCGACAAGCACCTACCTACAAAACTCCTGGTGGCGTTCAAACGGCAAGCCTTTCCGCTTTCTCGACTTGCCTGCCGAGTTGAGAACTCAAATCTACCGCTTTGCTGCTCCACAGGAAGCAATTGAAGCATTCCCATGGCGCAATCTGCGCGGCGGTTACCGTCGCAATGCCATCCCAGAAGTCGGCAAAAACAACTACATGACCGCTGCACTGTTCCAAGTCAACAAGCAAGTCTACAAAGAGATGCGCGACTACATGTTCGACAATCTCCCCTTGCTCGTTAACCACTACCGAATTCTCAACATGATCAAGGAACTCTCCTGGTTCCCCCGTGACCAAATCACTCAGCTCACCCTGGATCTGCCTACTCCTCAGGATTTCGTCAAGCTCTTTGGTCTCAACGGCAGAAACCTGATTACTGATGAAGAGTTCGTTTTCGAAGGCAAGGAACTGACAGCCATTCATTTATCCCGAGAGAAGCTGCCCAACATCAAGAAGTTTGAGATCATCATCCCACGCCGCAGCCTCTTGGAGCCCAAGCTCAAGAGCTATTGTCAGACTCGCACCGCCACCATGATCCTCGAGATCATGTGGGACACCATCTATGGCCACCCACTGGTCGTCAACGGTCAGATCAAGAAATGGCAGAAGAAGCATTGGGAGCAGGCGGCCGCTCAAGCCCACAAGGAGTACGAACAAGTCCGTGCTGATGCCCAAGACGGCGGCGGTGTCCGAGTCACTCAAGAAGACATCGACAAGCACGAGGGCAAGGCTGACCTCACCGACTACGACGAGGATGGAAACTGCTGCTATTGCAACTTGTCTTGCTGTTCTCTTCACGACGATGAACCAGATGAGGAACACGAATACCTCTTTCCATTCCTCTGCTCGTGCTTTCCTGTTTGCGGAGATAACTACTACATCTGGACCGACGAAGATTGGGTCAAAGACTCTGAAGAAGATGATGAGTGAAACCCATCACGATCCAAACATCACTCACCATCCCCACACCACATCATCTTTCGAACTTCACATCATCATTCCAACACCAAACCACCACTCAAAACATCATATCACGATTCAACAACCCGTCCATCACCGAATCACGAATTCTCAACGACGAAAACAGAAGAACATGATCAACCAAACCAACAAGAGGCGTTTCGACTTTTTGCATTCCAGTTTTTGAAGAAAAACAAGCACTTGGAAACAACATCCAACACTTTTGCATCAAGAAATCAACCAGCAAAGACATGAGGAGAGTCCTACAAAAGGACGACAGTGGAGGAAACAGATTGCAAACACAACGAGACGCCATGAGAGCGCACCTTTTCCTTTGTCTTTTTTTCATTCTTGATTTTTAATCCACGACTATTTGGAAAAGCACAAAAAAAGATGCCAGGAAAGAAGCAGCGAGAGCAGAAGGAGATTGGAAACACACTCACTAATGGAAGGATGAGGTTGCAAGAAGCATCAATTAATAGCGAGAGAGAGAGAAGGAGCAGTCAGCAAGGCGCGTTATTGCCTAAGTAATTAATTATCGAATCCCAATGATCAGTATTTTTCTGCTTTGAAAGTGTGTTCATTATTTATCGCTTTCTTCGTGCTCACTCTATCGCTGTTGCCTTTGGGGTTGGTTCCCTGTTCTCATTCTCATACATGGAGGAGAAGCATCACTCGTGGTATCCAAGCGGGCATGCGGCTGAGAAGGCACGACCAAAGATCCAAAAACTCTCAAGAAAACAATACAATGCTTGCTCAAGACGGAAAAGTGGACAAATCCTAGGCAACCGCCGAACTGGGCGCCCAAAGCTACTTAGCATCTGGGAACCAGCAGAATACCAGAAAAACAAGTCGAGCATTCTTACTAAGGGAGGCGATACACGAAGCTCAACCGAGATGAAGGAAAGGCCGAGTATCGCAAAGCTTTACGAGTCACCTGGACTTTTCTGCGGAAGGATACATAGATGGTCTTGTGCAAGAGCAGATGTCAATGAGCGGCCATCGTATCGAAGGATGATTTGGAGAGATGTGTTATCAAAGCCCGAGCCATAAGAACCATTTGATGCCATTACCAGGGGGGAAAAGATATGTTTTGGTTATCATATATACGAAGAAGAACAAATGGTATCTCTCGAGGGTATGTGGACGCGTGTCCAAAAGCAGGCATGATTCAAAATATGGTACAAAAGAGAAGGGAAAGTGCAGAAAATGCAAGTGTGTAGAAGGAACTACCGTGCATGCGGTGTCTTCCCATCATCGAAACTCGAAACCCGCGATGTGCCGTCGTCACTAGAAGCATCAACAGCCGCAGCAGTAACCAATACCTCCGAACCGACTTTATCACCTCCGACGCCTAGGTGATGACCACTGAATATAGGATCTAGGCTACCGGTGGGAGAGTGTCCTGTTCTTTCGTTGAAGCTCTTTTTGTATTGGTGTTTGTTCTGCCCCCGACCCCGTTGCTCTTCATCGATTGTATCCAAAGCGTAAACTTGATTTGCACTGATTGTTACAGTACGGGTTTGGAGGATAGAGCCTCCGTGGGCGTCCAGGCTGGAAGGAGTGTCTTTGCTGGATTTTGCTTGGTTGGAGCGGGTGCGGCGGTTCGAGTCTCCGCCGTTGATCAGGGCTTTGCGAGTGAGTGTGTAGAGGAGAGTATCTACCCAGCCGCAGCTGGCGAGCAAGGCGCCGGCGGTGCATTGATATGCATCTGGTAGATTTCTCTCGTGGTGGGCCATTGACCACATTCTTCCTGCTGAGAGCGGGAGGGTAAGGACGATGTATGCCAAAGGGTAGAGGACCATCATTTTCGCCGCGCGGTCGACTTTGGCATAACTGCTTGATTGGACTCGGACAGAAGGTACCACGGCCGCCACGGCTGCTCGAAGTCGGACAAGGACAAAGACATAGATGATGATGGTTCCAAATTGAACGACGAAAGAACAGTTAGGACGAGCACACTAATCAGCAGATAGAATAGTACTTACTGAAGATCCAGAGATAGTGAAGAGCAAGACGATCGGTTTGATATTGCTCTCCGGCCCAGCACCAAGCTCCAGCTCTGACAAAGTATTTGTTCTTGTATTCGATTGGACCGATAACGCTCAGGATCAGTGCGAACGTCCAGACAGAGACTACCGATGCGATGAAGCCAACGTGGCCAATGCGACGGCCCTTGACCGCAGTGTAGAAAGTATGGAAGGCGATGGCCATGACGAAGAACCCGGATGTCAAGTCACCAATGTTGAGTAAGAAGCCTTGCGCAAAGCAAGCTGAGGAAGGCGCGAAGATTCCATCTCGTTTAACCCAGTGGAATGAGAATAGGAAAGACGCAGCTTGGATGAAGTCGGCGATTAGTCTGAAAGGAAGGTGCGGTTAGCTAAGACTCGTTTCCTTTTTAACTCTCTCATTGACTCACAGATTCATACATAGTACGACGTATTGATTGTAGCCGACATACGTCCTGTAATGCCGCCGCCATGTCGAGAATCGATAGATGAGAAAGCTCAACAGACCAAGGGTAGTGACGACTGATAGTAGTCCTAGTAGTCCGGGTGCCAGAAGACCTTTCTTGAGTACTGGTCCGAGGGGCGACAGGCTGTATGGAGCAGGATAATGCCCTGTCGAGGGGTCGATGCTAATTTCTCTAACCATACCTGATAACGTTGTCCTGGTATTTGTTTGGTTCCTTCGAAATGTCCTTGGAAAGGAGACACAACACGGGTAGCCAACAGGCCAATCGATCCGCGAGATCACCCGTAATCGGGACCAGGTGTATGGAGTACGCGACGAATGCGTCAGTTGTCTGGGACTTGTGAGTTATCTCAACCAGGGGAGCAATCCATGTACATTTCCAAACAGTGGGATGAAAAGTTTGGCCAGCAAGAGGGATGGGGTCGGCTTTGGTGCATATCCTTTTACTTTATCTGCCGCTGTGGTAGGTCACCTTCAACGACGAAGGATCTAGCTCCCAGTATTGGCCGTGTGCACACACCTGGAACAAAGCACCCTTGAGGGGATCAACCTTGATCTGCACCCGTCGTCTTAGCAAAGTCGCTCGTACCGAACATGCCTCGTGAGGCTTAAGGTTGGTACCTTGCCGAAGCAGCGACCACGTTTACGAATCTGCATGCCTTGTTCCCGGCTGTCAGCAAATCTCATCAACCACAGACAAAGCCCCGCTAAAGGTTCAGCTTTGACACCAATCCCAGCCTAGAAACCGTTCGGTCATGCGGAGCTCGAGCATAGTTTTCTGTGGCTTGAGCTGTAAATCGCAACTCTCACGGGGCTAGAGTCTGTGCTATAGTGCTGTATTTGATTGAGTATTAGCTCGCTTGGGGGAAACCGCATGGGGTAAAAGAGGGGTCGGGACGATGAGCCAATCTTCTGCAAAGGCTTGTTCTACACCTCCAGTCTTGGATCTAGAGCTTGAACTCTCACCAGGAAACAAACTTAACATTCTCTGAGCGACAGCGACATTATCGCAACAGCAATGAACCGTGCAGTTCAACTATTGTATGCATACGCACGTAGCTGTGGTCGCCCGCCGCAATATTGGACAAAAAGTGATTGGGGAATGCGGATCTGCAGGTCATGAGTAGCGATGACAATCATCAAACATGGTGTGGAAGAGGCGTGTTTCGAAAAGGCTACTGTTACGGCACAGTCAACCCGCATTCTTGATGGCGGGCATCCCCTCATTCGACAGGCTTACGACTCGGCCGAGTTGAATAGAAGACGTTCAGCACAGTAAATTTTGCAGTCAGAGCTGGCGAAAGAAAGTTCTTGTTGTGTGTGATCGAGGAAGCGGTGATGCAGGACGAAGTTGGAGGCGTCTGCAGGATACTTACGTACACCAATCGGACCCTGCGTAGCTTCTTCTGTTCAGCCGCGTTGATGCAGCCGAGGAGGAAAATGTCCCGGGACCCTGAACGACTCGAGAGGCCTTGTGCAGTTCTCCAATAGATGCCCTGTCTTCTGCCCTAGCTGTGAATTTTGTCCTGCATCTTGCAGAGTCTACCGGGAATACTGGAGAGAGTTTGGTCAAAGCTTTGTGCTCTCTGCGGAGGCATAGGGACCTCGCGCATCATGTCGTGGGAGACGGAATCACAATCGAGCTTCAAGCAAGAGGGTCAAGCAAATATTCTTGACGGAGTGAAGACAGCGTTGCTCAATACGAGTACCTAGTTTGAGCTCTGACAATGACATGTGCCGACTGCCGCCAGCACGGAACCACCGTTCCCTCTGTTGTGGTCGAGTCGTCGAGTCCAAATCTCAACATGGCACGTGCGATCTTAGGTCGTTCCTTCCGACTCCTTCGAAGATCTTGACCACTCGCGATCTTAGCAATAAGTTGATGCTCGAGTTTGTGGAGATTATGTTTGGCTGCTCAGGCTTATACCTTTGCTCATCAGGAACGAGTCCCCAAGCCAGCGAACCGGACGGTCTTTCGAAAAATCTGTGACCTCCAGTAGCGCCACAGTGCGGGAAGACACAGCGACCCCACAGTGCACGGCCATCCCAGCCAGAACTCTTTAAGTCCGTGCTTGGGTGCGGTCTCGATTGTCCTTCCACCGCCGTATACCTCGTCGTCGCCGGCATACCTCGTCGCCGCCGGGTCCGATGGCGGCCGTGACGACAGCGACGACGGTATATAGTGACGACAGGGTTTTCGACACTGGAAGCTCAAGCACTGAGAGACAACTATTTGACTGGAGGTGCTGCTGTTGTATATTCTCCCCTCGTTGGTGCCTGCCCATCAGCCTAAAACATTCAAGATGGTTCTAAGTAAAGTGTGTAAAGAAGCACGAAATATGAGGCTGCTCTGGCGACCTAAGGGCATGGCAATCCTTTCCATGCAAACAATTAACACGACATCTGCCTAGTAACAAGAGGCTGTAACAACCGGAGCTCTCGCCACGCAAGAACATTGGAGGCCAATATAGCGCTCACACAACCGAAATTCAGAAGTTGATGGCGCCTCTTCTCGGAACGATTAACCATGAACATCGGACATCCAATGCCATTGTCATGCTTTGCTGTATTCCGCAAGATCATTCTGTTGCTTGGACATATTGCACGTCCAATGTGGTATGCACAGCTTGAGGTAGATCATCTCTGGGTGGTCCGACACGAAGGAGCAGGCACCGGCCGAAACAGATCGTTTGCAGCCGAGTGGATATCTACGACACATATCTCAATCTTCTCATCAGTGGACGATGACATTTCGTGTGCCGACTACAGCATGTTGGTTTCGGATGAGGCACTCTGACTCGTGGTTGCCTTCATGGTTGCCTTCGAGGCCACCTTCAAGGTTGCCTTCGTGGATTGATGATGGAGTCGAGTGCGGCATTTGCAAGAATCGCGGTCACAGGTGGGTCGCCAGTGACAACGGTAGATACGGATTGTATCACCCTGTGCCAAACTTACGAGCTCCCGCTGATTCTTGCCGGTTGCTCGACTCCGAGTGATACAAACAGTAGAGGCCAATAGCTAGCGAAAATACAATTGACAAAGAAGCGGCTTGCCTACACGCTATTAGGTGTGAGTGCGCCAAGAGCCGACATGAATGTGCAGAAATCCTGCTGAATCCTGCGGCCTTCGAATGTACGTTGTTTTTCTCGTCGCTCGTCGTCGACGCTTCAATCTTTATGTGACTACGGAGTACGCTTGTGTTGATCGTATTTCTGCATTTCAATGATGTCTCTTGCGGAGTTTCGGTTTCGCGACAATATCCGTGTGATCATCAGACCTGGAGGCCTATAGTTATGGCGACAACGGGCCACAATTTCACGCCCTATAGCACGGAACGGAAGGCGTCAAGAGGCTCAAAACAAACGTCTTAGTTCGGCTTTTAAAAACAACAAGCTCTCAGTCTTGCGTTTCGAAATGCTCCACTACGAGGTCAACTATGGTACCGATCTCGTGTCTGACGCCACGGGTACTGATTCGTTGAACTGTCACAATACAATCTAAAAGTCTGTTCCTGGTCTAGTATGGGACATTCCTGCCGCTTGCCTCTTCCCGCACTACTCATGGACGACTCTCTTCCATATACAAACTATCTGGCCCCTGCCTCGATCTCTGGCAGTACGGCAGAGGGTCAGTTCTCACAACCTTTTTGTTAGGTCGCTCGTAGTGTGAGATCCAATCATTCATCTGCATCATTGGTACTCGAAATCATCCTGCTTGGACACCATCAACATGGCATCAAGTGTAACGCCAACACTCTACGGATTGGGCACGATCCCACAACAGCTCTACGGTGTTGCAGTCTCGCTTCTGGTCATCACATGGACTGCTGCACTCGCGAGAGCCTACGTTCGAGTCTATCTGTTAAGATCAGTGGGCTGGGATGATTGGACCTTGATACCCGCCCAGATCTGTTATACTGTACAAAGTTATTACATGATCTCCATGGCACACATGGAAATGCACCCCGTTGCAAACAGTAACATCCGAAGCATTTCAGTACTCGTCACTGTAAGCAGAATTGAACTCAGAGCTCAAGACCTGACTGCCTAACACGACCGCCATAGAAACTGGTAGTATATTCTGGCATCTACGCCTTGACCTGCATTCTTCTCAAAATATCCCTTGGTCTCTTCTTCCTTCGTATCATCACGGAGAAATGGCAGCGCAATGTCATCTACACTGGCATCGCTATCAACACCGTATACGGGATCGTCTATTTTGGTCTATGCACATTCGGGTGTGGCGATCCTTCGAAATACCTCCTTCATCTCAGCTTACAGCAATGCATCTCAATCAGGAATGTTGTCATTCCTGCATCCTATGTCTTTACTGGCCTCAATGCAGCCCTGGATTGGATCATGGCTCTTCTACCTATCAGCACCATCTGGAACCTGAATATGCCCAAGACGACGAAATTCTGGGCTTATCTGCTTATGCTTATGGGCGCAGCTGGCAGTATCGTATCCCTTATTCGATTCGCATTTGTCGAAAGTTTGGAACCGGACGTCATGTTCTTCAAAAATACTGGCAGGCTCGCGTTTTATTCTCACATCGAGCCAGGACTTGGAATAGCAGCTGTCTGCCTTGCAGCTCTCAGGCCGCTGTTCAAGCAATGCCTGGATGGTGCCAAGTCCGTGTCCAGCACACAGAAGAGTCATGGTCCCAGCAACCAAAAGACCAGCGTCGCAGGAGGCTCCGAGGTGCAGCTCACAGGAATGAAGAAAAACCGCCGGGGCAGAGGCGGTTTCGTCGCCTTCGAAGACGACAGTGATGGGATGGAACCACAATGGTCAAACGAAAACGGGATCGGCGTCAAGAATGAATTTAGAGTGGAGACTCGTGCTACGAGTGCCGGCTGCGATGATGTGGAACTTGGAAGGGGATTGTCGTTTCCTCAGGCGCCTCTTCAGCCTCACTCTCCACTTTACTCACCTTAAAATAACCTCCAAGCTCGGCACTTCGAGTCTCACAGATTCTACAATTGCCAGCATCAAATCCATCGTCCTTTATATCCCTTGCCGGCCTTCCAGGATGCTTGACTCAGACCTAGTGCAGACACAGAAATTGATTCACAGAGACATAGCGACCGGTTTGACCTTTCGACTTGAAGGACTGCTGCCAATTCGCCATTTTCCAGAGAGTTCATCGAGCAGTTCTATAACAATCGTACTAGAGAGCTCGGGACCGATCTACAACTCCCCGCTGATAGATCGCCGTGCACCAAGATCTGTTGAATCTGGATGGATGATCCATCTGAGACACGGTTCAGAAGTTGTTTGAAGAGACAACTACATACTCGAAATGTCGCAGGCAGCTTGTTCTGTTTCATCAACATGACTCGATGATTAGTTCAATCAAGACGCACGAGTCGTAGAACGAAAGCGAGGAAACTGCAATGCACGAGTCAGATGTGAAAGCGATACATGACTTGGTAGAACCATAGCTCGGCCGATCCGACCCGTAAAACACTTTACGTCTCGAGTATACTTGCTTCTTCATCTTCCTGCTCCATCATGCTCTACCGTACTCAACTCAATTTAGGCATCTTATCCACAAGCTCAAACACCTTCCACTCGGATTTCCAAGTTCGTTGGTCAGGAAATCGCACAAATATCGTCTCATATGACCCAAATTTGCCTCCTCTCCAAGATAGTTGATGTGTTCCTCATTTCTTTACGATCCTTCGAGTCAAGCGTAGGATGTCCATGGCAGGACCAGATGTCTTGCGCATGTTGCTGGGGCAGGCATTACACTGCCACGGTTGTCTTGCAACGGTATGCACTGATCTACGTTGTTGATGCTGATTGATTGAGCCTATGGTTATTTGTCAGTCAAGGCCTGTACTTTTTAGCAGATTACTGATATACCTTGGCCTGACAATCGGCTTTAGACGAACAGATTTGCTCTGTCGAGATTGCTCCTCAGCTGTGACTCAGCCCAGCCTAGATTCATCTTCGCTTCGCCTGCTTCGACTGGATCAATACTTGCGGTGGCTCTCACCTGACCTCGTCTCCATTCTGGTGTATGTACCAGGGTCGCCATGATGAATTTGTACAGTTGACCTGGACCCATACCCATATCCACAAATACCAATTCCTGATCTGGTTGTTCCTTCATGTGCTTGCGAAGAATGTTCTGCATACACTGGCTGTAGCGCAACGGCTCGCGCAGTACTGTAGCGTAGTGGTTGCCATTCAGAGGCGAGCCAGTCGGCATCTGGAAACCTAACGAGGACCAATGAGCGAATCCAGGCACGACTTTGCAATATTTTGATTCCTTTTCGGGGAAGATTTCAGGACTTGAGCGAATATGATCTGCCAGAGCTTGGACGTGCTGGGAATGCTGATGGACAAGATCAGTATACACTTCATAAGTGGCATGCGACGCATAAAAGGGAGGCTCACCATTCCAACCTCCAACTTGACACGATTTATGCCGATGTTGGCCTCCTCGAACTTCTGCAGCGCAATCTCAAGGGCATCGGCGCTGCCAGCAAGACATGTAGTCGCCGGACCTGGGAAGCCTGCAATGTCGACTGTGCCCAAGAGGCCTCCCTTGGCAAGAACCTCTTTGACGCCGTCACCACCAGTGAAGATCAGCGCGAGTCCACCCTTCTGCGGAATCAAAGATCGATCGGACAGCAAAGCTTCTCGTCGCGCAAGAAGCTTCATCACAGCAGAGAGCGTGTAGGATCCAGTGAAAGTGCCGGCTGCGATCTCGCCGAGCGAATAGGCCATGACGCTGCGAGGAGCAACACCCCAAGACTGGAGCATCTTGCCCAAAGCATACTGCGCGGCCACAATGACCAACGACTCTGATGGAGGTAGCGGATATTGGTCGGTAGATGGTGATTGATCGAAGGACGTTGCATATGGCGGACGGACCTCATCTTCCTCGAGATATTCTGTCAGTCGTGTATGACGGCCAGTCTCGATTGCGTTTTCTTGAAGTAGAGCATCATTAGTATTTTGAACATCGGTTATCGCATTCTGGAAAACCTGAGATGTCCGGTACAAATCACGAGCTGCCTCGACAGGGGGATATCCTTGGCCGGCGAAGGTGAAAACGACGTGTTGCGCTGACATCTTGGGATGTTAGTGTTCAAATCCCATGATGGGGCCGACGGTGCTTTCTTATCTCCTTTCCTGGTCGGTCTTCCGTTGAGACGCAGCAGAATTGAATTTGGAAGTAGCGATCGTCAGGCACAGAAGAAAAAGATTTAGGAAGGCATCGTCAGTGATGCGATAGACGTTTTGAGCCAGGAGTGGCTCAACAAGCTCAGGCACGCGATGATCATACAAGTTGCGTCAGATTCAACATCTCCTCTCGATCATCGACTTCTAGGATGAGATCCATGGTTTGTGTATTGATAGAAGAAGAGATCTGTTGATGCGATGTGCCATGACAATCATCAAGACCGCTAACGGCTTTGGGACAGTGCATCATCTCGAAAAAGACGTCACAGGGCCTGTTATCCACTATCAGTGCTTCGAAGTCCGTACACTGACGCATCAACATTCTCCACTAAGTACCATCTTCGTCCTTGATCCCAATGTTTCCCTTCAGCCACAGTCGTTAAAGAAAGTGAACAAAACCAGGACATCAGATTCCGCTTTCACGAGACTAATAATGATCTCTTCTGCTCGGAACCCGAAAAAGCGAGAAGTGGTCAGGCAGACAACAGACGGAACAATGAACACTGAGTCAAGCACAGGTGTGCATGAAGAGAGGGCAAAGAAGAAAAGCTAGAGCACTGACAAAGCCACATGGAAAAGAGAGACAGAAATGAGAGACACGGAAATTCCCACTTCCAATTCAGCGACTTCGATTGTCCATCGTTACGTGTGTGTATAGAAGAAAAATATCTCAAGAGAATTGGGAAAGAGACAAAAAGAATATTCAAGAGAAAAGAAAAACTCCAAACTAGCGCCCACTGCTGCGTTGATCATTCGTATCGAAGAAAGAGTTTCCAGGAGGGAAAAGAGAAGAAGAGGAAAAGTCGACAAAGAAGACTTGCCAAAAGAGACACACCAAGAGTTGTCGAGAGAGAGAAGAGGAGGGAAGCAAAGGACACAAGAAGAGAAAGTTGAGGACCTAAAGGCTTCTGATCCAACAAAGAAGGCGAGGCAGGTTGTTGACAGTTACCATCGTCCCTGATGAGGGCGATGTGTTCTCCTCTGCCATCCATAAAGTTACTCAGGTCATTGCTTGTACTTGGCAACATGATCAGCCGCAAAGGAAAAAGAAGAAGCTCCAGGTTGTGGATCAGCAGGACTACGAGGACTTAGAGGCAGTGCAAAGAGATCGTCTTCATCAGCAGCAGAGTCGCTCCTCTCTACCAAAGGAACAGCAGTCGACGGAGTAGTTTTGAACTCGATGGGGTCTTCGTTGATGGCGAGTGCGTTCAAAGATGCCATGGTGTTGCTGCCTTGTTGTCGTTGGTGTGCGAGGATGGAGTCAGGCGGTAATTGAGGTGCGATTCTTCGTATGGGTTGTGAAGTCATTGTCTGCTGATTCTGGTGTAGGGTATGCTGAGCAGGTTTGGCGGAAAGAGTGCTGGGGTCGGGTAAGCCATGTAGGGCAGCAAAGCTATTGAAATTGACGGCAACGTCTGAGCCTTCGGGACTCAGAGGATTAGAGTCGTGCTTCGAGGCTTCGGTATCGAGTTTAAGGCCCTTAAGCTTTTCCAGCAGGGGACCACGACCAGGACTGCGTGGACTGGCTGGACTGGGCAATCCGAGGTCCATGGAACCAGAGGTGGCGATCTTAAGGCCAGCAGGCTTTGTGCGAACGCCAAAATTGGACTCGATCCAGTCGCGTTCCTGCATAGCCATGGACAGAGCGACTCCCTCTGGATTGTGTTGTTCCTCATGCTGTATCTCCTGCTTGAGGACTTGTAGACGCTTCTTAGCCCAGACAGTATGCAAGACACCCTTCTTGCCAGCTTGACGAGCCGAAGCTCCCAACTCAGGCGGGAAGATGGCGGGTAGTGGATGTGTACGCCAGACTACAGTTTCCTGCTCTTTATTGTCCGGTTGTAGGTTGAGGGTGACGGTGGCAGGCACACGCTCGGCGACGGACAGCAAGAAGTACAGACGGTGAAGACCATCCCTCTTACCGTCAGCAGTGTTGGTACCGAGGACGGCGGCCCGTTTGGCCTCCCAACTGACAGACCATTGGCCGGGAATTTGCTTGGTCTGGTCATCGTCCTCCCATTCGACCATCAAGATCTTTGTGCCAGCCTTGTCGCCAGCCGGTCTCTCGAATTCGAAACGGGCCAAAGCATTGCCCGAGGTCAGGCAAGGCGATTCGACGTGGTCGTAATCGGGAGTCAGAGGCGTGAGAGTGCTGCTGTTGGCGAAGAAGGTGCCTTGAGTGGCCGTCTGGAGGGGTGGTGGGTGTTGAGAAGTTGACATGGTGGTGGCAGAGGGGTGATTGAGATGTAAGAGGTAGGTAGGTAATTGTCGTCTATCTAAGCAGGCCGGGATCAGTCTGGTGGCTAGCTAATTACTCTGCAGCTAGTCGTAGTCGAGCACCACTCTGCGACAATCGTCTTGGAAGCCTAGATTTTACTGCCTTTTTCTGTAATCTGCTGCGAGGTCGTCTTGTGCACATCGGACATGGCTCATGTAGCCGGCGACATGATACAGCTGCATGGGATATGACAGAGAGTGAAGGAGCCATCCGTGTATCGCTGGGCAATCTGAGCGCCATCTTACCTGCCACACGCTGAGAAGCTTGCCATTGATCTACACTCTGTCACCCGAATCCGATCGCTGTTGCCGAAAATAGGTTTCATCCGTCGGAGCTGTCGCTTCCGCCCTTCTTTCCGTCCTGCCCCTCTACCGACTACCTATGCAGGAGCTCTCACTCACATCCATTCGTCGTTCCTCAATTTTTTTCTATCTATTCTTCTGCTCTCTGCAACCTGGCGGTCCGCCCAGAGCTTTATAGTATCTCTTGAGCTGCCAAGCTCGCAAGGAGCTCTTCCGTGATGAGAATGAGACACAAAGTCGCTACTCCGCCTCAATATCACGCAAGACTGACATGGGTATGATTTCAGAGGTACAAGAAAAAAGAAGACGTCGAAAAAGAAATCTGTTCTTGATTACGGAGTATCTACACCACTCCAAAGTGATGATCGGGGTATATCGTGAGTCTTGCAAAACCTCCGCTGTATGTACAAAGTATTACTATAAGGTGAGAAGCAGCCAAACCAGGATGGGACAAAACACGTGCATGGCCGTCAAGGCACAACACACAAGGACGGAATCTCAGATCAACAAGAAATCCCATCCCTTTTGTCTCATCACGTCTCTCCAGGAGACGCTTTGGTAGCTTCCCATTGTTGCCCCGCTGTCGATTAGCATCCAGATATCCTTGAAGAGCTCACGGATGCGGCCGAATGACCCAAAATTGGCCGCTTCTCCAAGTCGTTCACAGCGGCCTTGGAACATGCTGCGGAAGGATGATGTGGCTAGGGATACAGAGCCAACCACAAGTAATGGCCACACCAACGAGCGATCGTGTCCATCCGGTCCAGCCGGAATGAACTCCATGATACTACAGAAAGCGCTGACCAGACTGGTCACATTGTGGTCATCAAGGCGGAAGCCAGGAACCAGAGAGCAGAGGTAGATGCGAGCGGCATACATAAAAGCAGCCGTCACGTTGATGCTGAGCTGTTTGGGCTTAATAGCTCCAGTGCCAGAGAATGCACTCTTGACCGCACCAGGTCCTGGCTCGCAATAGCCAATACCGTGTCCGAGAAGTTTGACGTAATCGCAAAGCACGAGATCATCCATGCCTTCCAGCTTGTGAGCCTCAAGGCATGCAATCTCTGAGATAAGGAACATGATGTTGTCCTCACAGCCCATGAGCTCTGACAATCCAGCACTGCCTTTGCCGATGTTGAGGTCACGGTAAGTGTCGGCAAACCTGGGGTAGCGGCCGAGCATGGTCGCTCCGAGAATGTCAATCCAAGCCGTGAGGGCCATGTTGAACGGGGGACGCGATGCGTCAACACATTGCATGGCACCTACGACGGTAGTAGGAAGCTCAAGTCGATCGACAAGATCAGCAGCAGCCTGGAAGTGTTGGTGCCATGGGATATCGGGTATCGTATCTGTTGCCCTACCGACAGAACATTGGAAGAAGATCATGCCGAGGGTAGCTTCGAGGATTTGAGCATGATCCTTGTCTTCGTTTAAGGCAGCACAAAGCTCAGAGATCGCTGCGTAGCGATGTCGTAGAATGTGCTCATCGATCTCTTCTGAGGGAAGGTTTTCAGTAGACTTCTTGTGGAGACCGGATACGCTCAGGCAGCAGTGAAGATAGCTCTTGTTGGTTTCAAGCGCAGGCAAGATGATATCCGAGCGTGTAGAACTGTGCTGGTTGGCATCAAGAATCGGGAAGATGAGCTTTGAAACCTTTTGAATAAAATGGTTGAGCAAAGGCTTGTCGACTTCGTCTACCTCAATGACAGTCTCGTGATTTGGTGCAGGTTTCTCATGAGGCAAGTCGAAAAAGTCAAAGTTGACGGGCTCTTCAGTGAAGGATTCTTGCTGCATCTCAAAGTAGTCTTGCTGAATCCAACTCTCTGGAGCGAAGCCGTGACAAGCGGATCCCATCGGTGGTGGCTGAAAGGTGCTGAAGGTTGAGATGGTTGAGTCTCGTCGAGTTGGAACATCATTGATGAAGATCTGGCGCTCAGTCTTGATGTCGACTTCATAGGGAGAAAGCATGGGATATGGGTGAGACATGAGTATCTCTGGAGGAGGCAGAGCAAAGTAGCCTTCTGGCGAGACTTGCTTGAAGTTGATCTCAGGAGCGTACGGCGTGCAGACAGATGGTGTTCGCGACGAAGGTTTCGAGTCGGAGAAGGTTTCAGTCTTGCATAGGCTTGGAGGCGGTGTGCTGGCATCCTTGGTCTTTTTGGCAGTCTGCGTCAACTTGATTCTTTCTTTGACCATTTCTTTCTGCTCTGCTCGTTTGGTTGTGTTGCTCCACCACATTGGACGCTTGTAAACACATGAGACACCCAGATGGCTGCATGCTTTGCAGCCAGGCTTTCCCTCATCGCACTTCTTTCGACGTAGACGGCAAGTGTAACAGCCTGAGAATCCGGGGTGAGCAATGGACGTGCGTGACTCAGGAAATAAAAAATATAAGCTTACCTGTGCGCGAACGACGGTGCATCTTTGAAGCATTCGATTTTGCATCTTTCGAGGCAGCCATCTTGGAGGTGAGTCTGGAATTTGCTGGAGTGATTGACGACGACATGTCTGATCTATATGTACAGTTGATTATAAGGCAATCCAATCAAGTAGGAAGGTCGACTGAGGGCTGGTAGGGAACCAGGGGTCTGGGAAAGAAAGTAGTGGCGCAAAACGGGTCTTGATTAAACGATAGCGCAAGAGGAGCCTGGACCAGCCTGGCTAGTGGGGAAAGAGGGAGAGGAGCAAAAAAGAAGAGAGAAAAGCGTATTAAGTCGGCCTGCGATTGCTGGCTATGGTCAAGTGCAAGAGGAGACAAGTACCTTATATGCCCAAACGTGGAAGAATGG